>JAQLOL010000024.1:1982275-1992475 GCA_029783665.1 Naso thynnoides
TGGCTAATGTACATTTATTTACTACGTTGAAGGGGTGCCCTGCACTTGCTGACCCTACTCACTGCAATCAAATTAAATTAATGTAGGCAACCTGCAGTACTGGATTGGTACATTTTTGGCTCCAAATGCTACTCTGTGTGTGTGTGTGTGTGTGTGTGTGTGTGTGTGTTCGAGGGGACTAACATAATAATAATATGAATGAAGCTCCAATTTTAACAAATCGACCGCCACATTTTATTTTCCGTGGGTTACAAATTTAATCAGTTCAAATGAAGTGATTTCACACTAGTTTTTGAGTTATAGTCCTATTATGATTAAGGTCACTTACACCAACAAACTTGGTAAAGATGAGAAAAAGATTGTGGTCATTTTCAATAAAACAGACAGACATGAATAAAAAAGTATTATTTAAGGAACACATACTTTTCTTGTTCTTTTTTAAAACACTGTATTTAGACTCTTTTCTTGATGATTAGCGCCAGTGATCTGTAACTTGTGTATTTCCTTTGTTACTAGTCTGCTTTAAATGCAGGAATTAAGGGCTCTTTCACACCTGATAGTCTGCTTCTGGTCCACTTTCGTAGTGTGCACTAGATGCAAAAATGATGTTTTCTTTCTTTGCTGGTTTGGTTCTCATTCCCACGTGTTTGTTTGCTCTGGCCCGAATCAGTTGATGACATGCTGAAGAGAACCAAAATGCAGCTACACTTCACTCACTGGCTCAATAATACTATGAGAAAAAAACTTGTTGGTCAGATGTGTCAGTTGCGGGAGCATTTATCATAGATGCTGAACTGCTCTCCAATTGACTCTGGAAATGTAAACAGCGAGACCAGCAGACAACACACCCACCACGAGTAATTTCACAATGGAGAGGCAACTGTGAGGGTTGGTTGTGGGGGCTGCTGGGTTAGTCCAAAAACATGCAGTGCTTTTGGCAGTTAGCACTCCGAGTTTGGATCACGTTCTCACTCCAAACAAACCGCAGCAGAGTTCATTTGGAAGCGGACTGCAGCCACCCCTTCAACCAGGTCTCCGTTCACTTGTTTGCTTGTTTGGTCCACTTCTAATGCGCACCCGAGTACAACTGCTGCATTTACACCTGTACAAACCAACCACATCATACTGGGGGGAATGCACTCAAGTTCGATTCAAGCATACTAAATATGGCTGGTGTAATAAACAACCAAAGTGTAGTGTAGCATAACAGAGGGATCTCTACTGCCAATGTAAAGTGGCAGCTGCCTGGATGAAAAGGAAACACCATCTGAATTTTGAAAACACTGTAATGATGATGGAGCAAAACCCAGAACAAGAGGCAACTTCGAGAGACAAAACCCCCGTCAACATCTGGCCATACTTTTCAGTTTAACAAAAAACCAAAAACAAAAAACTGAAAAAGACAACGTCATCATCGGCAGTCACTCAGTAAGTATGTCTTAAGTATACTTAATTACATACTTCTTGTTCCTTAAGGGTCGTAAGGTGGAGCCACATATTTTGATGCAGTGTGGGTAGAAGTGAGCTAGTGGTGGTTGTGAGTTTTGGTTATTTCTGACCACTTCAGGCAAGTTATGTTTAGGGCATTTTTTCTAACCCCTTCCCCAACTACGGTAACTGAGTGCATCCTAAATAGTGCTGCTCATATGTGGGCGCTGACACCAGGTAGCTCTTTCCGCCCCTGGCCATTTGGTGTAGTTGTGACTTGCCGTCATTTTTCGCCGATTCAGCTGGGCTGCTGGGGTCTCGGTTGGATTTCACTTCCTCTGGATCTAGCAGCTATAGTTTTTTGTTGTGCTTTAAGAATTTTGAAAAAATATATATTAATAACAATTATCAGTTATTAATTGATGTCAAAAAGGCAAGTAACTTGAACTTTGAGGAATTAATTAACCTGGCACTTTTTTTACTTTATTTGAGTAGTTGCACAACAGCAATTTTCACTTTCACTTAGGTCATTATTTATGCATGCAATTTTACTTTATGTGAGTGTGAAATTTCAGTATACGAAAGAGAAAATAAGATAGATATCTTTAATCAACAATTTATGTGTTTCCTTTTTTGAAATTCAACGTTTTTATTGCTTGAATTGCAATAATCTCTTTAAGTGCTAAAGCTTTCCGTTGTGGTTTACTAAAAAAGAATACAATAAATTGCTTTTGATGTTTATTACCAAGTCTAAACAAGTAGTGTATTTTTACATTATAAAACTGGCTAATGTACATTTATTTACTACGTTGAAGGGGTGCCCTGCACTTGCTGACCCTACTCACTGCAATCAAATTAAAAGTAATGTAGGCTACTTGCAGTATTGGATTGGTACATTTTTGGCTCCAAATCGGCGTGTGTGTGTGTGTTCGGGGGGAATAACATAATAATAATATGAATGAAGCTCCAGTTTTAACAAATTGACTGCCACATATTATTTTCTATGGGCTATAAATTTAATCAGTTCAAATGAAGTGATTTCACACTTTGGTCATCGTCTGAGGCAATTAATTAGCCTTGGGGCTTTTTAGTTTTGAGTTACTCAAGGAATCGTTTCAGCCCTATTATGGTTAAGGACATTTACACCAACACATTTGGTAAAGATAAGAAAAAGATTGTAGTTGTTTTCAATAAAATAGATGCCTTAACAATATAAATAACACTAAATTAACAGAGGCAGATTATTAGCAAGCCTTCAATGAGCACTGAGGGGGCTTCTGTGTAGTTTGTTTTCTAATAATTCAGTTCGTTCTAGAGAGACAGTTCACATTCTTTTTTAAACCATACTACAGAAGCACTGCTTAAACTAGAAAGGTCATCTGCTCCCACTTAAACCATGCTTCAAACCCAAGTGCCGCTCTCAAATGAAAAGCAAATGTTTTTTACAGGACTGATTTACAGGACACCTTCATTTATGGTGACGCAAACTGTGCAGCATGCAGAAACATATGACAACTAATAGTAGGTAGGCAATCGAAAGAGGTTTGATGCAAAGGACTTTTAATCAACCTGTCAGTTTATAGAGCTGTCCATGATGGTATGCTTTTATAAGATATCATGGTCTTTTAGACAATGTGTGACTTTTGTTTTAGAAGTTACATTTAACAACCCAGACTCAATGTGGTTGACATAAGATGTAAGGGCAGATCTAAAGACAGATCACCTTAATATGATGTCAGCATGTCTGATATCTAACAGAGTTAGTGATGAGACTGTCCTGGCACACACAAATAAAAAACAGTACAGCCACGCTCTTACAGTAGAAGTATTAAATCAGAGAACAAAGAGTGTTGTTGTTTTGCAGCCCAGTCTCATGCCAACGTGTGGAATACACCTGCCAATATACTAGCAAATAATGTGTAAGTGTGATAATTTGCCTAGCTTGGAGATGAAAAGTACAGCATCTAGTGGGGGAGAAAATAATGGGAACAAAGGATAAACATCGTATGAAAAGCTAAACCTAATAAAAAAAATTTAAAAACAAAGAAACAAACAAAAAAAACCTAAGTGGTTCTGTTTTCTACACCCAAACAAGTTTTTGGTGCCTGAGTCTTACCAAAATTTGACTGTCACCTGAAAATTCTCAGCTAGCTATATTTTGAAAGTCTACACAGATGGTGCCTCTTTAAACACTGTTTACTTGACACATGACAGTCCATATATTATAATATTTCGCTGAAGGCTCAAAATGTCACAATTCCCACTCCATTCAAAAGTTGAGACATTGCAGTTTGGATCAAAGTGACCCACTGACCAACCAACACTGCCACTCAGAGCCATGACACTATCATAAATAAAAAGGGCAGAACGTGGTTGATAAAGCTTATGCATTATAATAAGTTCCGAATTAATGCTCTTAGCTTAGTAAAAACTACTACATATTTCTAGATGCTATCCCTGAAAAGGGGAGTAACAATAAAAACAAGAAAATCAATTAATGGTATTGCCTGGTTTATAGTGTGTGGCATAGGGGCACACATCATCACATCCCCAGTGAAAAAGGTCAGCTGTATTAATTGAAAAAGGATTTTGACATGGCTACATAAAAATCAATCTGGGAAAAAAAATTATTGGTGCTGGATGATTTTTCCCTAGTTCTTTATGTTTTGCATTTAAAAAATTCTAAATCAGCTCAGGAATTTAAAAACCGATGTAAGTGCTGATCATTTCTTAGAACTTGCACAGATACATTACATAGTCTCTCAAATGAACAAACATAACTTCACCATGTTGATAAACACATGAATGTTCATGCACGAAGACAAGAACTACACAAAACTTCAGAAAGATACTTCACAAAGAAGATAAGTAGTTTAATGGATCAGAGTTTCTTATCTCTGTCAGTGATCTACCATAAACAGGGTAATGTTGCAAAATTGCTAATTGCGAGTCCTTAATGCTCTCCTGCTGAGACCTTACTATAATAAGCACAACTAAAAACGCAGGCTTTCAGCTGACAAATGGTTGCCACAGTCACACTTATAGCATTAACCAGCTTATGGTGTAAGCACACTAAGATGAGCCCAAACAACGGATGTCTATATCAAGATTAGTCAAGTTATAAAACCACATAGGCAGATTAGGTGTCTAATTCCACTGACCCTCTGAAACAAATCTGGGTTTATTATCTGAGGAGTTCCAAACCTATGACTCCAGCCAAATTCTAGCAGCTGCTTCAGCAGGCAGATTGCTAAAGACCCTCTACTGGCAGATGATCTGGTCAAGCAATCCTTTAAGACTACATGCGCTTAAAGTAATCAGTTTCAATAGCTATTCACCTACAGTAATGCACCACAGTGGCTGTAGTTATTTACTGTATTTGCATTTAAAATAATATGCAAATAAAGAAAACTCTAACATAAAAAAAATCTTCATAGAACATCCACTTACATATATCATGATACACAAAGGGACACACAGCATTTATTCTTTTTTTAGATATGCCTCAAGTCATTTTCATACATTTCACATCTGATGTTTTTCAGCATGATAGATTGTGTGTGTAATGTACCTTTTTTCTTAATTAGAAAAAAGCTGATATTCTTAAAGGATATTTAGCAGGAACATATAAAAATGTTAAATACAGTGTTATAATATTATATACACATCAAGAAAAGGGGAATATAAAAACCATACATGAGTTAACTAGCACAAAAGGCAGGCTTTGAACTTTAGAGGGAACGATATACAGTATATAGATACACAAATAAAACTTGACATAGCAGTCAGTAAAACCTTCACTAAAATACAAACACCAATGGTCTACGCAGTAGCATTCTACTATCCTGTGGTACCTGCTGGCCACAACTGTAAATGTGCAGCTGATTCTCCATTTTAAAAATGACTGAATTATTTCACCACCAGCTGATTTTCTTGCATTCAAAACTCATTTTGCTGGCTCGAATGTTGTTGTACAATTTCCTGATACATCCAAATCAGTATTTTGTCTTACTGCAGATTATTTAAGATCTGAAACAAGCAGTTTCCTACACCTATCACCATGCTATAAAACATTAGAGGCTATATTCTGGACACTGTGTCAGCTTTAACTATCCTTTATCATCAACAACTTCCCCTTCACCAAATGTGACCATTTTTCTTTTTTTTAGCTTTGGTTATCTTCCTTAAAGTCTTTTGTATAGAAGGCACTAGTAGGCACTATCAATCATGGTTTACATAGTAAAACAAGCCTTGATGTAACTGCAGAAAATAAAATGATCAAATTCAGTTTAATTTGAATAACTGTGTAGATATTTATGAAACACTGCAAGTTCAAAAATAAGTAATACAAAACTTACATTTTGTTTTTTTAAAGAGACCAAAATTTCTCATTACAGGATGAATTATTTCTTTCCTGTTCAAATGGAACTGCAAAGCAGCATCCATTTTGTTCTGCAGATAGATCACTCTAATGAAAATAACTACCTTTAATATCCACTGAGGCATGAAGATTGCCTTTTATGAAGGGTCGCTATACTAGAGCTTGCAAGCCTCAAATCTCATCTGTGCTGTGACAAAGCAAATTAAAACGCAGGAGGTGTCTGCTTGCTCTCCTATAAGGGTGGGCAGTTACTAAATGTAATGCCCCCTACAGCAAGCATGTACAATTATGACAGCAGGTCAGATACAAAGATTTAAAGGCAGGTGTCAGAGGGACGAGGAGTGACATGTTTTTGCACAGACGACCAAGTGATAAATGATGGGTAGGGGGAGCTTATAACAACAATGACAAATTGGATTAACAGGTCAAAATGACAGTAGTCGATGATGTCAGTAAAGTTGTGAGTGTGTCATGTCCCTCGCCAAGAGTGCTGGGGTCTGTTAATGGGCTGCATGCAGACTGGAGTTTGGGTGTCTGGTGATTGCACCCAGACAGATCCCAAAGCTTCAAGTGCAATATGGTGTCTGTCAAATTCACAGCTGAACAGCAGGAACTTACAACACATCATGCAAGCTCATCATGCGAGGTCATCATGCGAGCGTACAAAAACAGTGAAGTCTGGACCGGAGTGTGTCCTAAACCCCTTACAGGCAGAGGGGGGCAAAGATGTGCGTTTGGCCGATGGGCTTAGTCAGATTCACACTGTGATCCAGATGGCCAAAATGATGAAACCATCTCACAAACAAGTCCATTATCTAAACATAATGACAGATGGGGGTATTTAATGAAATCAATTGCAACATAAAACAAAGCAGAACATGACAGAGCAGGAGTTTCCTCTTTTTTCCACAAAATCTGAATTCAGTGCACAACATGGGGATTTAGTGATGTGTATGAGATGCCTGATGTGACGAAAGACAGGGTGCATGCCACACTACACCACAGTAGACCCAGTGTGGAATACTTTGGTGCAACATTTTGTCAACAAAGTTTGATGATTTCAATAGCCTACAATGTTATTTCTTCTGAATTGGACATTTGTTTTGTTGCATCATCAATGCAAATTTTATTCAAGGGTAATGATAGGGTTCCTGTGGAGATGTGTGATGCCCTGATGCAGGGTACACAGCAGAGTACACAACTGTAAAATTGGCAGATTTCACTCTAGGATCAATCAGTCATGCCCTTACCATCAGACACCAAGCTTCCTGACACACCAGCGTCAACAAATTGCTGTAAATTAAAGAACACCGATTATAATTGAATATAACTTTGAACAACTGATTGTTTCAGACTAAAAAATTACTACTGTAACAGCAATGAATTTGTTATCTTTTATTTATTGTTTTAAAACAGCTTGGTAAATGTGTCTACATTTTGACAATTTTTATGAAAAAGTGCATTTACTTATTTTATCTTATAAAATCCCCGAGTAAATGTGTTGTTTTCTCATTAAAAAGGTGAAAAGACCAAGGTGACTAGATAACTCAGATTTGAAAGTACCACAGTGTTTGGAAAGTTACAGTTTAAGCTGAATTTACAGGGGTTAATCTCTTAAATCTGACAGGTCAACATGATAATCTCAACGATGTTTGAATTTTAAAAATCTGCTGGAAAAAAAGGATGATACAGTTCATACCTGATGCAACTGTAACATTTTGGATTGGTGAAGAAATTACATTTTAGTTAGACAAAAGTTGTCTCATTCAACTGAACACTAACAATCACAGACAGGGAAAAATTAATAACACATTTCAATAATAAGCAAATTATTTTACAACACAAATTCATTAAAAAGTTTTTATTTTGCTCCAAATAATGAAAATCACTAGCAGACATTTATTAGGAGTTCAAGCCCATGGGGCTGAAACCCTATTGTTTTTGTGCTGGTTTATTATTAGGGCCTGAGCACTGAGAAACGCTGCGAGGACCGATTGAAACTGAAGGAATTATTATTATTCTTTCTGCCAAATTTCATGACTTTTGGGGGGCTTTAACATACTCGAAAAGTCATGAAATTTGGCAGAAAAATCAGTCGTAGTGAAAATGTATGTATTTCATTAGGGCCTGAGCACTGAACAGTGCGAGGACCTATTGTAGTTCAAGGAATTCTTATTCTTTCTACACATTTAAACTGCTTTTAGGGGGCTTTAACATACTCGAAAACTCATGAAACTTGGCAGAAAAATCAGCCGTGGTGAGTTTTTACGTATTTTATTGGTTTCACAAGTGGGCGGGGCCAAACGGCTCCACAGCACCCCCTAGAAACGTTTGAAAATCCATGAAAAATCAGTGGTTTGACCTAGGATGACAAAAATGCGTTCAGTGTACATGGTCAAATATGCATCAAACTTTATATGTATCATAAGAGTCCCGCCCTGAACCCATTCACATACTGATATTCAGCCATACTCATAAAGTCACCTCCTGGTGACAGGAAAAGAGCAAAATTTCACATATGTCACACTTAAACAAACTCTTCAGATCTGTGACATGAAAAGTTATTAAAATCTTTTGTTTTGGATTAATGGTGTGGGCGTGACTGTCTCGCCATGAACAACGAAATGTGTATAACTTTTGTGTACATTGTTTTATATGCACCAAACGTTGTATATTTCATAAGGGTGCCATTCTGAATACATCTGTATGACGAATTTCACTCATGCTCATAGCGCCACTTACTGGCGACGGGAAATGACATGGTTTATCCTACAATTTGCAGCTATTTAAAAGTTTGACTGACTCTACTGTATTACGTTCGGAATAATGTTTACACCATGATGATGCTGAATAACTAACCATGGGAGGTTGTATCAAATGTCAGCGTCACGATGACACCGTCATCACGGTGGACAGGAAAAGCTGTTGTAAATTCACTTTACACTCTCCAATCTGTCTGAAATTTTAAATGTGTGCTTAGAATGCCCCTCTGAGGAGACTGACATGCAAACAACAGCTCACCTACAATGTGCCCCCTACTGGGAACAGGAAGCAATCCTGTCACTAAAGTTATTGTATCATTTTCACGATCTTGTCCTGTTGTACACAGTGCTCACTGCTACTACGTGCTTTCAGCCCGACTGTGGCCCTTCTCAACAGGCGCCCAGATGCGAGGGCCCGTTCAATGCTGCTTGCAGCTTTAATTATTATTCCTTTTCTTCAGAATTGTTTTCACAAACTCCCGTTGGATGATAAATGGTAAAGACATGAAATTTTGCACTTTGTTTGCAAGTTGTGTGCAAATGCTGCCCAAGTAATTTTACCCCAATTGGCCTGATGAGGGTGCTGTAATTAAAGAAAAACATTTTTTTCACTTTAAAATTCATAACTCCTATGCCGTACGTCCAATTTACATGACACTTGGTATAGACATTCTCTGGATCAAACTCTACAACTTTGCCCATAAAACCCATGAGGTCATTGGATTTCCGTCATTCTGAATTTTTTGAAAAACAAATTTTTGACATCTCCCCCTAGGCTGTAGGTTTGATTCCTTCGAAATTCACAGTGGGTCATCCTTGTACCAAGCTGATCAAAAGTTGCATAAGGCTTGATGATATCTCATTGCATTTTCAAGATATTGACCAATGAACTTCAGTGGAGGCGTGGCTTAGCACATAAATGGACAAAAGTCAACAATTATTGGGCTAATAATCACGAAACTTGCACGAAATTTTCACATAAGTACCTGAAACATACCCTGAAAGTTTGATTTGAATTGGCCAATAGGGGGCACTATAAATGCAAAAAATGAGACTATAAATCAGAAATATTTTGTCCTATTGTCACAGAACTCGCAGGATATGTCCACATACTTACCTGACATGTACCCTGGAATTTTCATTCAAATGGACCACTAGGGGGTGCTTTAAACTGAAAAAGAAGAGGCGTGATATAATACAAATACGACTATATATCAGAAATGGTTTTTCCAAGTATTACAGAACTTGCAGGATGTGTCCACATAAGTACCTGATACATACCCTGAAAATGTTAAGCAAATCTACTGCTAGGGAGTGCTATAAATGCGCAAAATAGGCATGGCATAACACAAATCAGACTATTAATCAGGAGCTGTTTGTCCAGTCATCACAACACTGGCAGGATATGTCCACATCACTACCTAAAACATACCCTTAAAGTTAATTTTAATGAAGCTGTTGAAGCTTTCAACTTGTAAAGGTTCTTGTAATGGTCTTGCCCAAGGACACTTCGACATGTAGACTGGATGGAACTGCAAACCTTCTGATTGATAGACAACCTGCTCTACCAACTGAGCTAGGTGGTGTGGGCATATCTTTTCTTTTTTTTTTAAGACATTTTTTGGGCTT
>JAQLOL010000024.1:2089276-2103308 GCA_029783665.1 Naso thynnoides
CTTTGTTAATGACCCCACTTTTTTTTTTTTTTTTTTTTTTTTTTAAATTAAGTGAATGGAGAAAACGAGCTTTGCCTTGCTGTTGTTGTCGGACGTCCCTCTAGCTGAGGAGATCCAGCCTTAGCCCCCTTAAAAGGATGCTCAGCTACACTCTAGTTGCTTCGATTTCAAAAGGCGTCCCCTCCCTCCCAACACACCATCCCTCTTGAAGACAGATTGTTTTCCAGGGCAGACAAGGAAATGCAAAGATGGATTTGCAGAAAACAATACGTGACAGTACAGTTGGGCTCAAAAAAATATCTTGTCTTACGAACTGAAAAATTGTACATTGAATTAAAAAACAACAACAACAACAACAACAACAAAATAAAATACCCTCAGATACTCCCACACTGTGATATGTCATACTAGGATTTATTCTGTTCTTTCCCTCAGCTACAGTGACTGCATTTAATCAAATGTCACTTATAAACTGTTGAATTACATTTTGGTCCTTTAGGGCTACTGTATTCCACTGGCAAGCAATTTCTGCAGTGTTTGCAATGGATTTCTCTCTGCAGCACCCAAGAAGATTTAAGAAAAGGCTCTTTGTCACTGATTTGGAGGTATTGTTTTGTTTGAACCTGCACTGAACTGTCAGTATCTTGCCATTATGTCATTTCTTTGTTTGGCCAACAGGAAAAAAAATTGGGTGTTTTTCCTTCAATAATAAAGCTATAAGGAACTGGCTGATGGATGGAATGTAAGAGACAAGGTCTGACTTGGCTTTACTGGTCACTGTGATCTGCTGATATCTGAAAGGGAATACCATAGTTTCAGTGATGGATGGGATGGAGGGTAAAAGGGTGTGGGCATGCTGGGAAATATGGACGAAGTTAAAAGATGTTCAATAAAGCTGTGACCTCTCCAACACCCCTGTTTCAGAGTTCAGATGATTGACACCAAATGTGATGAACGGATGTTTCACTGTTGTCCTGTTACTACTACACTGTTAGCCGAAAAAAAAGAAAAATTAAAACTTACATCATTGATCACAAACGCCACAAGCTTTTTTCTGTTGTGTTCACACATTGCTCTACAATTCACTCACATCACGAATGTAACATGTCTGAACAAATGTAATTATATACAACAATAGCTGATGGTACTAAAAAGTAAATGTATTTTGTATCACAAGCATCTAAGTTTTCTTCCTTTATTTGGGGATCTTGAGTTAATTTAGTGAGTTAATGGTTTGCCAGCCCATCTGCATTATGACTAGTGCTGCCAGGATATCAGATTTTTACTACACGATAATTTAAGTATATCTTTTTATTAGGATAAACCCCTTGAGATGTATCATCTCGTTTTTATGGGGGTCCCAACACATATCACAGAATAGAGGTAAAAATAAAACACCCAAGTAAAGACAACAGGCAAACCTTGAGCACAGTGCAGCACTGCTTTTTTATTAATTTCATTGAAGGCATTCTTAAGTTGGCAAAATTTTCCTAAAAGAAAAGAAACTACAGCAAGTTGAATGATTACTAAAAGAGCCAAGAGTTTGGTAAGAGTCAGGTGCTAAGGCAGAACAGACTGAGGAGAAATGCTGATTAAATGCTTGGGCGATATGAGATGGATCATGTAATACTGAATCATTGAATAATGGCAAGTCTTATTTGATTAAGTGTTTTATCTTATTTACTACTAATAACGATACAGAATTGCATAAGGTTCTCAAAATCAGAAACGAGACACTCCTTGTAATAGTTGGATTTTGCATTATGTAAAAAAAAAAAAAGTAATACTATTAGGAAAATTCAAATTCTTTGTTTTGAATCTTTTTTGCATAAATTACACTCAAAACACGAGTGAAGGAAGGCCAAGAGGGTCTGTCACTGAAACTGTACAAAATGTTACAGAATATTTACACTTACTGAAATTTGCCATTTGATGGTGGGTGGCAACAAGTGTTCGGATGCATTACCCTGAACAAAACAAAACGGAAATGGTTTAAGAGGCTCTTTACTTACATAATATTGTCATATATGAATTTGTATGTGTCATATCAAGAATCATAAATATCAATGCTTAATTTTTGAACATCTCAAATATAAATTATTATCCATACCCTCAGTTTTGACCAGTTTAAAATACAGCTGAAGACTGAATTGCCAAAAGTACGTGGTCCCATATGTACTCAGGGTCTGGATCATTATTTGTGCCCCTAGTTTCAGTTAAGAACAACCTTAATGCAGGAGCATACATGATATTTTAGACAACTGTTCCAACATTACAGTTTTGGGGAAGAACCAGCCTCCCTTGGATTGTCTTTCAGCACTTTATTGCTTGACAGGAGTGATGCGCCCAACACCTTCCGAATGAACAAGAACACCCACAACTGAATAAAGACTATCAGGCAAGATGAGGTCTGCTCCATTTAAATGTCCTCTACATTAATGTTCAATGTATGGTCCTCCAAATCCAAACAATTACCCCATTATTGGAATTATGTTATTTTCAAAGAAAATTAAAATATCTTCCTGGTCCATCAACTACAAATTCATTTACAAAATTTTCAAATTAAGTCACATATTCAATAAAAGCTAAATGTGCAGGAAGATATGGAAATGGCACATGTGTTCTTCATTAGTGACAGTTTCCTAATGTACTGTAAATTTGTATTTCTGGGGAAAATGTTTTCGGAACAAATGGCAATTTTTCATTTCATAACTTAATTGCATTAACTTATTTAAAACAAAGGTTCAGCTCAAGACCTGAAAGATATATTTGGTGTCACCTCTGTACCCAGATTTATAAAAATACAATTGGGACTTGCCATAACATATAATTATACATGAACCTCTGATAAAGAACATAACAAACCATTACTTCAAATTGTATATGAAATGTATTTATTGTTTTATAAAAGTAAATCAGTTTTTTCTATCTCCTACAATAACACTGTACATACCAGTCTTTGTCTCTTCTGTATGGGAAGCACACAGCATCTGAGCTAAAGTGACAAGTGACGCTGAAACTATTCCCTCTTCCCATTGGCAACCTAATAAAAACCAGCCTGGAACCCATTTTAGGTCTCAATCCTAAGTTTGTGGAAAAAGCTGATTTAAACTATTAAAATTAAACTATTATATTATTAAACAATTAAAAAAATATATTGCTACAGTGTAGCCCTTTAACACATCAAAAATATAAAAATGTCCCTCAGAGGCAAACAGTTCACATAACGAAATCCTTTTAGGTCATTCTTCTCAGAATCCCTAAAAATTTAGACTTTACTTATAATTGCCATCACATTAAAAGGCTTGTAATAAAACCCGACACACAGCCTTGTTGTCGGTTGCAATGCAACATCTATGCAGTTATTAGCATTTTTAATGACTGAAATTAAGACCGAGAGGAAGTGTCAAACTGAGGATAAACTTTATAAGCCATCCAAACTGGTGCTGATGTTCAATACAATAGCTGAATACAGGCTTTGTGTTCAGTTTTCAACATAGTGTTCAACCTTTGCATACAATCAGCCTCTCCATGTAGTTGCTTAATTAGAGAGTAAGTAAATGTAAGGAAAAGACAATGATCAGGAATACTCTCTTTACCGATAATAGTAACTGCTGCTGACATTCCTACAACAGTGGCAGAAAAGGTACATTTCAGTGTTTACTTAGGTAGAAAAACAATGGGCCCTTCTAAGTTTGTTCTCTATAAATTACATTCAATAACATTTAATTCACAAACCATGCCCATATTTTAGCAATCTGTGCCTGTGGATCTGATAAACTGTGGGCACAGTTCATAAAATGTGTACACAGATTTGTAAACTGAAGGTACAGATGAACATCTTTTTTCCCCTCACATATTTTCTGCAAGAATAGAACAAAAAATCAAAATGTTTTCACTATAGAGCAATGGCAATACTTCCCTGCTTTGGAGAAATCCAAAAGTGACCTGAGGAAATTGTTCATGTGAAGGTAGCAGAATCATGTCAGCATTGTTACAATATTATTACAGCAGTAGATGATTCCGCCTAGCTGCTTTTAATCCTTTTTCTCTTCTGGCTCTTCATCATTGGTGAGGTATTCGATGTGTGTCCATATACACCATATCTGCAGAGACAGATGGGATGTTTTTGCCATGAAACATGAGCTTTACATTTACAAAAGAAACATTAAACATATGCTGCAGTTATTCCAATAACTGCTTCAATTTATGTCAACGTGTTGTTGTACCTCTGCTGACACAGCCAGCAGGCGGCCTGCAGCCAACATCAGAGTTCCCAGAGCCTGGATCCAAGAAGGCAGAAGCAGCCAGCGGTCCAGTAATTCCCACTGACATCCGTACAGCCACAGTGGGAGGCAATGCAGCCCGCTCACTGTCCATGTGCCAAGAGGTGTCCGAAACCCTTACAGCACCAGATATGCAAAGTTCACATGAACTGATGGACTCTGATTTATCTTGAGCTACACAGTGTTGAACATCAACCTTTTTACAGTGATAGACTTGTTACCGTTTGCCATGATAGATTTTATTAATCCAGGACTGGTGGTGAAGCTGTTCTTCCAGTGGTCATGTCTTGCGTTGTGGTTACACACAAACACGCACCACTCCAATGCAGACACCAGCCAACCCCACTGTAATACATTAAATATTAGACATCAGACAAAAATACAATGAACTCCATTTTAAATACAGCAGAGGTAAATCAGCACAGACAAGGTTAAGTAGTTCAGTGGCTTTTCTGCTCTTTTACAGGAATATACAAGTGTTTTGACCAAAAGGTTTTCATCTGAAGTTTGACTACGATAGGTACCTATTGCCTAGTAAAGAACTACTACTAAGCAGATATATTATCTCTTTAAACAACTCAGCAGCCTTTGATGGTTCAATCGGTGGTTCAATCCCCAAATCTTCCAGTCTGCATGTTAAGTTGTCCTCAACAAGAAACTGAACCCAACATTGTATCTGGTGTTTGAATATGTTTGTTTAAGCTCCTGATGAGCAGCTTGTAATGAAGCCGATTTGCAGACCTCTTGCTTTCTCAAAAAAATGTTGTTGTACGCCCCCTGGTGTCTTGGAGAATTCTACAACAAATGAACAGATGAATGCCTCTGTCAATCTGTGGAGCCCTGTGAAAGCATTAATAAAGCTTTACAGCCTCTCTTGAATGTAAATGAGGATAGACTCTGAAGTTTATTGGGCTGGCCTTGCTTTGTGTAGTCAGGCCAAAATTGTGTTTATACTCAGAAAATTAAGATCTTAAAGTGTATTTGCTACAGCAGCAAAAGACCTGTTTTCTGCTGCTTCATCCTAATGACGGGGTGGGTATGGACGGCATGAACAGCATGACTTACTGCTGTATAACTGTGCAGGTGGCTGCTGGTGTTATGAGGCTGAAGGGACTGAATGGCAAATAGAATAGGATGATCATACTTTAAATGACAGCAACCATTTCAGAGACACTATATGCAATTATTTTATGTATAGTTACTGTAAATCTATAAAAAAGAGGCTTATATGAAAAAAATTTCTTACATGATAATCAACACACATTAACATCAGAACTTATGTGATCATTTGTCGAGGGTTTGTGCATACGGAATGATCTGAATGTTCTGCACCCATCAGACCTCAAACAGCTGGCTCCACAGCATGCCTCTACCCAGGTTGTCCACCACTACGTCCAGCCAGGCCCCAAACCTGGAGCTCTGGCCCAGTCTCCTCGCCAGCCAGCCGTCCACTCCTGCACAGAAAACATCATCACATTATGGATGCCGAGAGCTCATCTCCTGCCTAACAGTAAAAGCTCCTCCTAACAGGGTACCTTTGGGTTTTTAAACTGGCTGAAACTCTACCTACATGCAACAGCTGTGATTCTGTATTCCAGCTAAGCATTTGTGTTATATCATTATGAAACTAAAAAATCCTAAATTCAGGGACATTTATCACTATTATCAGCATTTCAAGAATAGATTCAAGATTCAGTTAAAAAAAAAAAAAAAAACTGTCACTGTCCACTAATGCAGGCAGTAATGGAAATTTGTCTTTTACGGTTTCATGGCTCAAAATACACATACAGTACATGTAAGAATATAAACTACACTAAAAAAAATGAAAACAAGAAAGATAATGAAGTCATGTGATTGTAATAAAGTCATGTAGTTATAATAACAATCAGGTTGTCCATTGTGAATTGAAATGCTGAATCTGTCACTTATAAATCATATGAAAGACTTTATTTTTACATTTTCCAAATTTAATTTCTAAAGAGCCCTAAAGGGACGGGGGTGGGGGAATATCCTGAGCACGAGAAACTATCCGTGCACATGTGAAACTTTGGCATGCACTCAAGAAACTATTGCCTGCGCAGGAGATCGTTTCTGATTGCTAAACTGATATCTGGAGAAACCATCCACTGCATTTCGGCTTGTGTTTGTTTCTGGAAATGACAGTACAGGAGTTAGTTGTACAATACTTAAACCCAATACTTCATTATAGAGTATTTAAACCTCTGGCTCAGTGACAGGGCACAGACATTGGGCGTGCAGGCATACAGACACACACACAACAGTGCACACATATACACACACACAGAAATAACTGAAATCATCAACAGCATATTCACTGAAGCTAGGAAAAAAGAGCGCCATTCAGCGTTACTGGGCGCCGCTGAACACAGCAGACAACATAAACACATAGCAAACAGGTCCATTAACACATTGCACACAGCAGACAATAATATATCCAAATAAGCTCAGTTTAAACAAGTCCAAAAGCCAACTTTTATTTTATTTTATTTTTATTTTTGGTCCAATTGTCTTTGCGTTTTGTGCAATGTTAAAGGGTTTTCTTAAACATTGTGTTCTGTGTGATGCTGTGTTTTGTGAAATGTCTTTGTATTTTATGTAACGTTATAGTGTTTTATGAAATGTTTTGTTCCATGTATTGCATTTTTTGAAATGTGTGTTTTGGGGAAAAAAGGGGTTTTCAAAAATGTGTTTTGTGTAATGTTGTGTTTTGTGAAATGTTTTTGGTAAAGTGTAGTTTTCTAAAATGTTGTTGTGTTTTTACCTTCAGGGCCACTGTAGAAAAGGGCACTGGTATGAGTGATTCTATATTAATGCACACTGCACATTTAAATAATTGCTAGGCATTATAAAGTTATTAGCCACTTCAATTTATAGTACTGTAGACATGCTCTATATAACAATGGTTTTACACTGGAAATTATTCATGCTAAAATAAGGCAGTATTAAGTTGGTGCAAATTATGATCTATAAGCATAATTCCAAAACTATCAGCAAAATGTAAAAATTCTGTCCCCACAGATCAAACAAGGTGAACAGATACATTACCATCAAGGGCTATGAAGAATGAGTAGAGAGAGACAAAGACTACAGGTGTGTCATAGGCAGCCCAAGCAGCAAACGCAAGGCCAATCCTAATGTATCCTGAAAGACACAAACACAGAATTCAGAAGATTAAGAGACTTGAATCAAAACTTGAATTCACTTGTCCATATGTTATCATTAGCCAAGATCATTAATGTTTAACTAAGCTTTCGGTGTCAAGGTTCTGCCGACGATCACATGACCTCAATCTACCCAAACTAACATTACAAAGGATCAATACAATATTATAGAAGTCTGGCTCACGTAGGCAAAGTTAAGCACGGGTTCGCAGTGGCCGTGTCACGGTGTACTGGAGCTCCTACACATAAAATAAATACAAAATACAGTTCTTTAAATTTCAACAACATGTTACTCACCAGTAATATTCGGCCAGTACAGCAGGATCTGGAGTCTCATCACCGGTCGTGATAGCACGGAACTTCATCCAGGAAACAAAGGTGAGACAGCCAGCCTTCTCCAGCCTTAGCGACCGAGACAAGCTGCATTCGTAGTAGTGTATCTGTCGATACAGGCCTATTTACGCGTAATGCATCCCCCACGCAGTGCCTACAGGTATTGTGGCTCTAAATGTGGCGTGCCGTGGGCGTTTCCTGTTCGTACCAATTTGGTGACGTAATAAGCTTACGAAACTGACACACACGAAGAGCCACACCCCGCCTGTCTCACGTACTCTCGTTGATGTTTGAGGCGTTTGTTAGACGAAGCATTAGAGAAAGTGAGGCGTAGTCACATCAGCAGGGCCCAGCCTCGGTAGGTTACCACTGCAGCTCCCATCAGGACTCAGACTCTGTCAGTTGAGTTATTTGAGACAGTGGCAAAAGCTCCTCCAAGCCTCAGACCTTGATACCTGGGAAGTGAGAGGTTTAATCTGCATCTTGTTAAAACTTCAGGCAAGGAAATGTCATATGGCTGTTTGTTCACTTGCCCTTAAAATGTTGACAACAATCAAAATGTTGGTGAGATTTCAGATGAATTTATATTGTCTTGTAATCCAGAAGTCATACCGCTCTCTGTTGTCTGCCCTCTCTGTCGATTACACTCCACAGGTGGCGGCCATGATGGCAAGTGAGCAGTCCACTGCTGTTTTTTGTGACTGTTGCAGTCAAAACTTTAAAAATTCACAACAATTTAATGTTCTGAGATAAAATTCTGAACAAAACACCATACAACATCATGATGATATCCAGGATATGGTTCACCATTTCCCCTTATTTTTGAACAGATGTTGAACATTATCACACTCAGTGAAAGCTAAGGTCTCAAAAATATAATTTATGCTATGTCACTTACCTGTATTTTTCTGCTATGAGGTCGTTTTATGTGGTGGTTTATTCCTACCAAGCACAGTTTGGCCAGCGGACTGTTTATACTGTTAATTCTAGTTATTGGTAATATTTCTGTGTACATGTGAAAGGGGAATCACAATGACACGCACCTGGGGATATATAAAATGTTTAAAAAGGTTTATTAGTTCATGCTTTGACATAATTTCATGGGTTAAAAAAGATAAAAATACATGATAATTCATACATTTAAACCGTTAAATATATTACTTACCTGTCTGTACCTGAAAGAGAATAATCCTACAGCTAAAATATTACTCACCTGTGATTCCTGTAAGAAAAAGTATTGTGTAATTGTGCTGTGTAATTGAGTACTTACCTGGAATACTCAGTGAAAGAAACCTGTAGTGAGAAATAAGATCAGTGCAGATGGTAATGTGTGCAATGTGTTTACTGTATTTAGTGTGACTTGTGAATAGTGATTGAAAGTTGTTTATTGTTGCTCGTATTAGTTTATGGTGTAGGAGAATATGGTAGTAAGCAGAATGTATTTGATCCAGTGAAGAGGTAGCCAATAGCTGTCAGTATGTGATGAGCAAGTTCAAATGTACACGTCACAGAGAGTGCTCCTGAACTTAACTGTGTCCTTGTGTTTCTGCAGAAATTAAATGTGCTGCACCAGAGTGAGCCAAGCGTCATTCAGATCTCTGTAACATAGATTTGGCTAAATAAAAAATGTTGTGCATGCAGCAATTTTCACAGTAACACATCCCATGTCATCAAAGACTCATGTTTGACATATCTCAATGTAATTTGGAAGAGATGACATGTAGCATCTAAAGAATTTCCCTGTCAAGTTTGGTAGCTTTTAAATGAAGATTTAAGGTAGGGACGCATTAAGCCGACAGTCGGCCGTCGGTCCTCATTGGGCCGTCTGTGAGCGTCTGTGACTCGAGTCGGTGTCCTGCACTGTCAGCGGGTTTTGGCCGTCGGCGACAAATGATCACTCTGATTGGTGGTTTGACTGATGAATCAGTACACCAGAAGAGAAATGGAAGTGACGAAGGTACACTAACGACGTAGTGAAGAGGACACACAGAGGCTCTCCTCATTACAACAGTGCCTTCACCACAACAACTGGATATCTTCCGAACGACATGGCTGTTTGGAATGACGACACCGAAGACCAGCTGATCATCATGGTTTGAGAGAGGCCAGCTCTGTACGACATAACTGAAAAAATGTATTCCAACCGAGGAATGAAGGCAGAGCTCTGGCGTGAGATTGAAAACAAACTTGTCATATCAGGTAAGATTTTCTTTTTGGCAATCGAGTTCATTAGCTGAAATTTTTTTTAAGTGTTGTAAGTGAATACATTTTGTTGTGTTTACCAAGTAATCCAGGCTATTTTGGTGAGTGATTACTCATTTTCAGCACTGTTTTTGTGTTTTTATTAGGTACTAACAGGCTAACTAGCATCCAACTACTTTCTAACGTCCCGTCCCTGTTGCAACAAGAGCAGAAAACAAAAACCTTGTAGTCACTGCATGATGACATGAATTAGACATGCTAACTAGGCACTATAGTTAAACTTTGTTAAACTTTGTTTTTCAGAGAAAGAGCTCAAGAAGAGGTGTGAGTCTCTGCAAACCCAGTATGCACGGTACCGAAGACTTACACCTTCAGATGCAGAAGATGCTGGACGAGTCCATGAGTGAGGGGTCTGCAGGCCTGATGCACACCATTGGCAAACACTGGAAACACTGGCTTCCCAGCAAAAAAAAAAAAAGAGATGACATTTCCATGTACTGCAAGAACACAGAATACAGACTGCGCAAGTTGTCACAGCATCTCCTGCGTCATTTCCAGCATGAAGTGGACAACATGCTTTACGAATATTCTGTGGACCAGAGCCTGGCAACCAACAGACACTTAGTCAATTTGTAAATTGTGGTTGTACCAGTTGAAAACCATGTATATATATATTTTTTTATATATACTTTGTTTTTTAATGCAAACATTTTTTCTGCCTTTATTTTTCTCTTTTTACACTTATTAAATGTCATTATCTGATAATAAAACACTGTCTTTAGTACAGCATATTTCCCTCTTTTCTTTCTATTTCCTGATGATAATGACTACAAGAAATTAATATCAGTAATATCTTACTGCATATTCCTAATCAGAATCAGAGACAGAGACACATGGGGGAAGAGAGACACCTATAATTTTTTCTGCTGTTCAGTATTCTCTCTTAAGTGTTATGTGTTGATTTTGACGTAGTGAGGAGACAAAAAGTTTCAGACTTTTGATTTAGTAATGATTAAATGCTATCGAAAGGCATTATAATGGTTCTAACATTTCTTTATTAACCCTTCTTCACATTTAACTTGTCCAATTCGGGTCCAATACATGGAAACAAGCCAAAGAAATGTAAAACAACACATGCAAGAATAGATGAATAAAAAGATATCCATACAAGAAACAGAAAAGTTCAAGTTTTCTAGTCTGTCAGTGCACTACAAACTTGCAGTACACTACATCCTCCTTTATGCTCAAGGCAGTATGTCCTATATTTTGCCCCACTGAAAAGGCACTACACTGTTATCAGGCATGAAATAATGGCATAGTTCATCCCTGTTCTGTTTGGCTCTAGCTGTTGCATTGTTGGCGTGTGGCAGGCAGGCTTGATGAAGGTCATGTCTCCATCTTCCTGGGACTGTCTCTTTATCTGGTCCTTCCTGGTCCACAACATCTCCCATGTACACATCACCACTCTCAGTCCACAGAAAGTTATGCAGAGCACAGCAAGCCAAAACAATGTCCTCCACTTTTGTTTGTGTCTTGGATGTTTATGGTAGTAAGCAAGACTCAGAAAACGGTTGGCCAAGATACCAAAAGTGTTTTCCACAACCCCTGAGCTCACGACAGCTCTACAGGAGAAAAACACGCTGCTCTACAGGAAGCCTGCGGTTTGCATATATTTGCTTCATTAGGTACTCCCTCAAGAGAAATGCCTCATCTGCCACAATGCAGTACAGAGCCAGCTGGTCAGAACCTGGAAGTGGTGCAAGGGAAGGGATGATGGATGTTAGGTTTTCCAGGGCATCCTGCAGTGTGAAACCCTTTGCCATCAGAAATCCTCCCATTACAACCAACATCCACATAGTGGAACCTGTAGCAGCTGTCGACCAGTGCCATTAGGACTATTGAAAAATGTGTGTTTCCCCGCCAGAGCACCTGCACAATGTGGGAAGTTCCACTGAGCCTGGAATCAATTGGCTACCTGCTGCCACTCTTCAACAGTGTCTGGGCACTGAAAACAAAACAAAAAAATAAATGACGAGAATATAAATAAAAGAAGTGAAAACCCAAGGCTAACTGAATTATCTGATTAGAAAAAAGAAAGGTCAGCCCAGGCAACATTTAAAATGTTATGTGGGTCATTATATAATTTCTGGACTTCTTACATAACATCTCAGCACTTCTTTGAAAGGGAAAAATACATTGACCTTTTTTTCCAAAAATTTTGAAACTCAAAAAGTTCGGAAATTATATAATGACCCATGTCACTGAATTACAGTTATAGTGTCTTTTTAGTATTTTGCACATAATTGGACCAACTTAAAATGCTTAATGTATTTTATTTGCACTGGGAATGCTTTTGGGTGGAATATGTGCAAAGACACTAAACTCAAATTTTTGTGACTGTGGCTGTTTTTGTGGTGCAATATCTTAAACGTTTCTCGATGATTTTGATGTAATCCAACAGCATGCTTGTCGATCGTGCTATACCTCAATGTATTTTGAAAAGAAAAAAGGTATATTACCTTCAGGTTCTTTTAAAACCTGATAGATGGCTACACAGATTTCAGGAACACACTGCCGAATTGTGGAGACACCCACTCAGAACTGGTAGGACAGGCTCTTGAAGCTTTCCCCCCGTAAATATTAATTATTTTTCAAGCTTTTAATTTTCAAGCCTTAAAAATTAAAATGTAGATCTACAGACTGAAAAACTGATACTGTAGAACCAGCTCGTTTACCTGTTGCTAAGAACAACAGTGTGACCATCAGACATTCCCCAACAGATATACAGTCCCGATAATTGGTGTTTTGTCTTCGGATAATGGGTCTTAAAAGCTCCTTCAACACGTGGAACTGGGCAGGAAAGAGTCAAGTGAAATATTTGAAGTCAGATGTCTCAGCAATCTCCAGCTCTTGACACAAATTCGAGAAGGCCCCTTGAGCTGTCACTGACCTGTCACTGTTGGATCCATGGCTTCAACCACTTAGTGTGGTTTGTCCTTATTTTTTGCCTCCCACTTATCCTCTCTCACAAGAAGAAGCCAGAGAGCTGATGATGCCAGTATAAGTTTAGCCATATTTGTGATTAATCCGTCTGCGGTGCCAAAAAGCGAGCCTGGTCAAAAGTGAAATGAAAACAGCATACACTTTGTTTTTCCACAGTCACTTTGTTTTTCCACCGTCTTCCAGATATCCTTTTTTGAAAGACCAATACAGCCTACCGCCGCCTACTGGTATGGAGAGTTTCTACCTCTTGTGCAGGCGCAGAACATACATGTCAGCTGGTCGTTGGCCCTTGTCACTGTGGTGTATTCAGGGGCTGCTTTTTCCTCCGACTGGCTCAAACATGGGCTGGCATTAGGTGATGCAACAGTGGCCCATGTTGTCCGACAATGGCCAATGTCAGCTTGGTGTGTCCCTGCCTTTTTGGAGATTGAGATGTTAATTGATTATGCGTATTTTGAAAAATATAGAGTGACGGACTTTTCAATAGACCATAGGTTGCAGTGCGGCAAAGTTTTGTCCCTATCCAGAGGACATGCAGAGAAAATTTGAGCTCTATAAGACGTACAGGTAATTTTTTATGATTTTTTGAAGTTTGGAATGTGACATTTATGGAAATATGGATTTTTTGTAATAAGCCACACCCACTTGAATCAATTATTCTGAAATTTTGCGCATTGACTAAGTGATGACTTAAGATTGTGTAAACTCAATTTTTGTTTTGATGTCAAATTCGAATTGATGCGTCCATTTATGAGATATGAAATTTTCACTTTTTTGGTGCCCTCATAGGTGAAATGCAATTTATTTTATCAGATATGTTCACAAACAGCTTCTTAACATTTGTCTTAAGTTTTGTGTCGATTTGATGAAAAATTAATTTTTTACGGCCAATTTGGTATTAACGTACATTTTAGTAAAAGTTCATCAGCGGCTTAATTGCACATACTTGCTTTAAAGCCCCTGGACGTAGTTTTCATTTAATGATGATTTTGGCGGCCCCTGTGGACAAAGGCGGTAGTGTTTTAC
>JAQLOL010000024.1:2135957-2150302 GCA_029783665.1 Naso thynnoides
TCACATGTGATGTTGCATGGTACACCTGGAGCCAGTTTGTTACAGTCTCTTGTCATGGTTGTGACTTTTGGATTGAGGTTTGAACACAGCTTCTGAGGGAACAATTAAATCTCTCAATAGCTCCATTAGCAGCTGGATGGTAGACTGTTGTTCTGTTATGAGATACACTTCTGGTGTGCAGGAATGAGGTGAAAGCTGCTGAAGTGAATTGTGGACCACTATTCGTGGTGACAGTCTCTGGGTTACCTTGACGACTGAAGACAAAAGTCAAAAAGTGAATGACGTCCTCAGTGGTAGCAGTGAGTGAAAAATCAAGTTCAGGCCATTTGGAATAACAGTCAGTCAGTGTGATGGCAAACTTGCAGGCAGAAGGGTTGTGTCCAAGAGTCCAGCAATACCAAGACCAAATTTCTTCCATGGCCCATCTGGAAGTGGGACAGGTTGCAGAGGAGCAAGGTGAGTGCAGGCTGTTTTACCATTAGACTGACAGAGTACACATGAAGCTATGCAAGACTACTTGTGAGTCAATCTTTGGCCACGCAGGTGTTGCTTCGTGCAAACAATTCCTTGGTGGCCCACGGTGCAAGCAGGATCCACATGAACCCTAGCGAGAGTGGTGAAATGAGTCTTGAGCTTCTGAGGATGTATGTTCGTCTTGTATCTTGTAGTATGGAGCAAGTTCAGCACTTACTGATTTAATGGAAGAAGGCCAGCCACTGACTATTTGTGAGCGTAGGGCTGACAGTTTAAGACATGAGGAGCAAGCGGAGTAAAAGTCAGCCACTGGAGGGTGTTTAAGGTAGCAGAAATTTGTGCCACCTACTCAGGTTCTGCATCCTAGGCAGAGTCACAGTGCCCAGGCAGGGGTAGGCACAACAGGCAATCAGCTGTGTAGATTTGTGAACCTGGTTGGTAAACTACATCATCAAAACAGAGCCAATGTGCAGACCAGCAAGCAATTCTCATTCTATTGCTACCAAGTCCTTTTGTGCTGAGCGGTATTGTTAATGCTTGGTGGTCTGTATGGAGAGTGAGGAGCTGTCCCCACAGGTATTTTCTCCATTTGTCTGCATCCCACACACAAGCAAATGTTTCATTTTCAGCTGTAGAATATTTTCTTTCTGTTTCTGTCAGTGTGCGGGAGGCGAAAGCCACAGGCCTCTATGTTCTATCAGGCTGTATTTGTGCAAAAGCAACACCAAGTTAACAGTCACTTGCGTCTACAGATATCACAGGGCGCAGAGAAGGGTTAAAGAGAGCAAGTGCCATGCTGTCAACAAGGAGTTGCTTGACCTCCTCAAAGCTGGAGTGCGCTGCATGAGTCCATGTGAATTTCTCCTTGTCACTAGCACAGATACACGTAGGAGCCAAAACTGTTGCAAAGTTGGGTAGAAACTTTTATTTTCATTGAGCACCAGTTTAGCCTCTTTCAGTTTCTGAAGGACTGTGATGAGGTTCTGGTAGTGCTTAGCAGGGGTAGTTCCATAGACACTGAGGTCATCCAAATAATTTTTGACATTCCTGGGAGGTCTTTGAGAATCTCAGCCATTATTTTCTGAAAGGCGGAGGGGAACAGTCCATCCTCACAACCACAGCATTGTTTGATTCATTGAGATCTGTACACAACTGTATTCCACCAGTTTTCATCCTGTGACCATAATGGGTGAAACCCAGAGTGATGCATCAACTTTTTCAATTACACCAGCTTTCAGCAAGTGGTCCAGTTCTGCTGAGACAGAAGCCCTTAAAGAAAAAGGTGGCGTAGTTTCTTGCGCACTGGTTTGACAGTAGGGTCAGTTTTCACCTTACTGTAGCATTATGGGACTGTAATTGTTGTAGTTGCTGCGTATTCTGTGTGCTTTTTCTAAAAGTGTTGCGGTCATCATCAAAATTGGCTTCTGTTCCTCATACAGTTCCTGGACTTGGGTCTTCCCTCTCCCTCGTCGGAGTCAGTCGCAGGACGTCGATGAGAGTTTCTCCCCGTACCTCATCACGTGTGCTGCAGCGGGGGGTAATCAGCTGGTAATCTCTGCCCCGGTTGTAATTGTGCCGCTGTGGCGCGGAATGCTCCTCTTCCGCACCTTCGTGAGGCTCATTCAGGGCCTGACGGTATGTAGATGTGATGATGCCAAGTTACCGGCATAGTTATTGTTTAGCCTCTACAATGTGTCTTTCTACGGCAGGGTTCACGTGTGTGCGGTCGGCTTCGACCGGTACTAACGCCCCCCCTCACACCGCCGTCGGCCAGCTGCTGTTTTTCGTAGCTGTTTTGTGCACATTCGTCCAACTCTACATCTCCAACCGTACTGTTACTGGCACGCATTAAAGTGTGTGCTGTCCCTGCCCTGGGCAGTGCTAAGTGCATCTACTTTAAGATTTTAAACTACAGAGGGACTGATTTTTATTTGTAATATCGTTCCTCTCTCTTTGCTGCTGGGTTGTATGTGTATTGGGTTTAATTATTTTTTAAAAGTTATTATTTTTGTTTTATGTTTGGGCCGTTTCGCATGTTTGTTTTGGCTCAATTATATTCGGTGAGTTATTTTTTTTGTTTTGTTGCTTGGCATGTTTAATTGGGTTTATCAATTTTGGTAAATTCAAGATTACCTTTGATTACTTTTGTTTCTTTGCTGTGGGTTGTTTGACAGTTTTCCTTCGTTTGTATTTGTTTGGTTTTTGTTAAGTTATGTGGGGTTCTTAGTTTAATCCTGATTTAACATTCAACTAAGCTATTTGCTTTTCCTCTGTGTATTTTATTGGTTTGTTGTAAAAGTGAGTGTGTGTGTGTGTGTGTGTGTGTGTGTGTGTGTAAACTATTTTTGAGAAACTGTTAAAGAAATTATAAATTGTTAAATAAAATTAACTGCATTAGTACACTGGACCCAGTCTCAAGCTTTCATCAGTAAATGAACTTGTGTGCTTTAACCACTGTGGAAAGGGTTAACATAAATTTCCAGGTGAAATTCCTGAGGTGACGTTGTTGGTAACTGGTAATTAATTATCTGCCCTTCTGCCCCCTCACGCCACAAAAGGAAACATGGTGGAGCTCAGACCATGTGCTTGTGATTTCACACATTGGTGTGAAATGAGCCAGTCTAAAGGTTGTGAGTGTGTGTGTGTCACAGCGCAAGGTTAGAAAAGATTGTTAGCTGCATGCAAAGACCTGGTCTATAGGAAGCGAAATTAACTTACAACTTGGCAAAGCCAACTATTAATAACCTAAGTGCAGTGATATCACATAAACACTCAAACAGTCCTGAATACATTTAACATGTGACCAAGGTTAATGGTCCTGTGCTTAGCCGTGCTAAGGGGCTAATTAATCAGGTCAAATTAAAAAAGGGGGATACCATTCCATTTGTCATCACAGCTGCCGTCGGCTCTTTATACAGCATCTCAACCCATTTAATGAAGATGGAATTGAAGCCAAAATGAGATAAGGTGGAGAATAAAAATTGCCATTCCACTTTATCAAAAGTTCTCTCTGCATCTAGTGAAATGGCAGTAACTGAGATTGACTCAACCACATTAAATGTAACAGAAGTCTAACACTGTCACTAGGGGTTCTATTTTTCATGAATCCTGCTTGGTTGGAATGAATGATACTCAGTAATACCTGCTGTAAAAGAGTGGCTAAGATTTTGGTCAAAATTTTACGATCAAGGTTAAGCAAGCTAATAGGTCTAAAATTAGAAGGGTCTACTGCATCTTTGCCTGCTTTAGAAATTAGTGAAATAACAGCCTCATTAAAAGTTGGGGCTACCAATCCCTTATCAAACATCTCCTGATATACCCTTTGTAATATAGGTGCAAGAATATCTATGAACGCTTAATAATACTCTACTGGGAGTCCGTCATAACCAAATGACTTCCATTTTTCATTGAAGCGATTGCTTTTCTTGTCTCAGCTTCTGCTATAGGTGACTCGAGTTCAGCTGCATCCTGAGGTTGCAGCTTGGGTACCCCTATATTTAGAAGAAATTGTTTTATGTCCCCCTGTGAGATATAGGATGGTATGGATGATGTATATAGTTTTTCATAATATTGCTGAAACACCCTATTTATATCTTTAACAGAGAAAAGATGTCTATCCTCCTGTTTTATAACTGGTATGGTATTAGCAAAGGTTTTCTCCTTTAACTGTCTAGCTAGGAGTTTCCCAGTCTTGTCTCCCGCTTCATAAAAGCTTGTTTTTAGCCTATGAAGTGCATATTCTACTTTTTTATTGTATATCTCACACAAATTGAATTTAGGCTTGCATAGTCCCTGAAATTTCTCCTTGGAAAAGTGTTTTGACAAGTCTAGTTCCTTATCTTTTATTTCCTTTTCTAATTCTTTAATCCAGCTTAAATTATCTCTATTCTTTTAAGTGGCTTCTGCTATGAATTTCCTCCTTATATATGCTTTTGAGGCTTGCCGCACAGTCATCATTTCCTCCGTACTGTCAATATAAATTTTCAAAAAAAGTTTCTTTACAGTTTTTCTAAAAGTTGAGCCTGATATTAATGCAGTATTTAGTGTCCACCTGCCTCTCCTCTCAGTATTTAAATTAGCCTTGATGAGTAATCGACTGGTATGTGATCTGTAATAGATATTACTTTTGCACTATCTGCCAGACAAACTTATTAGAAAAAAATCTATCCTGGAATACGTTTTGTGACGATGGGGGAAAAAAAGTGTAGTCTCTCACAATTGGATTAGTCGACCTCCATATGTCTGTCAGACCCGCATCTCTACTCAGCATATGTAAAGCATCTCTCTCCTTAGTCAAGAGAGGGGCTCTATATGAATTCTTATCCAAAGCAGGATCAGTAACTTCATTGAAGTCTCCACCTAGAATAATTTGACCCTCAGTGTCTCCTAGGATCTTATTAACCTCATGAAAAAAAGAGAATCTCCCTTATAGGTACATAAATGTTGCATAATACAACCGGCATTCCCTCAACTATTGCTTCGACACATACGATCCTACCCTCTGTGTCTTTTGTTTGCTTTAAAAGAACAAAATTTATGTTCTTATGTATTAAAATCAGCACACCATTACATTTGCTTGAAAAAGAACTATAGAAAATATATGTATATATATATATATATATATATATATATATATGTGTGTGTGTGTATCTCAACCTCAACACCCTGCAAGTGGGTTCCCTGTACGAAAACAATATTTGCTTGATTATTTAAGTATGATGAACCCTTCCTTCTTTTAAGGGAACTTCCACACCCATTTATGTTCCATGAAATCAATTTCACAAGCCTACTAGACAATTACTTAACTCAGTCTTAATCAGTGTCTGCAAGTGTCTACGTTTTTATAGAAAATGACTTCACATTTTTGGGTTCCTTAAGAAGATCACTTATAGGTATGTAACCTCCTGTTATTGAGCACACATAACAGAATAATAGTACAAACCTAACATGCCAACAAAAAAAATGTGTGGCTGTCTTGTACCAGCCAGTGATCGAGTGCTGAATGCCTCTCACCAATGGAAAAAAAAGAAACAAAAAAGAAAAATAACTAAAATAAAACTCCAGATAGGTCCATGGAATTATCAAAGTTTCCGTGGTTAAAGTTCCATGCTCAGAGAAGCCCCTCAGCAACCCACACAGGAGCTCAGTTCAGTTCAGCACAAATGCATAGTCAAATATTAAGTCAACAACAGCTCACCTTACTCCGTTCAGCTCAGCCCACAGCTCCCTTTTGCTCGTGTTCATTAACAAATTTCTCAGCTGTTCCTTTACATCTGAAGTGTTGCAGGGAAAGCCGGTGTGAATCAGACGTTAAGCTCACGTAATTTGTGCTTCACCGGTGAGAAGGCCTTCCTCTTCTGCGGCAGCTTTTTCGACATTTTAGGGAACATAGAGATACGACATCCTTCCCAAACAATCCCCCGCTTTTCCTTAGCCATGATGATCACCTTATCCCTCGTCGACTGCCTCAGAAAACGAATCAGAACCATTCTTGGAGGCTGGTCAGTATTCAGCATTGGTGTCAGTTGCCTTTGAACCCTCTCGATCTCAAACTCCTGATCCATTTCAACATTGAGCCCCTCCGAGAGGATCTTTGTACCCAATCAGACAGCGTCCTGTTAGTACCAAAAGTCTCCTTCAATCCCACCAATCTCACATTATTCCGCCTGCTTTGATTTTCAAGGGCTTGCACTTGATTCCACAGGGCCTCTAAGTGTTTGTCCTTACTGTCCTTCTCATTTGGCAACTGCTCCAAAGTCTCTTCTAGGTGTGCAATACGGTTTCAGCCTCCCCCAGCCGCACTTGCATGGCCGTCACTGTAGTGTTCAACTTTGTTGTTTGTTTAATAGTTGAAACACTCCGTAGAGTGTCACTCATCTTTGGAAGTTTTTCAAATAACTTATCAAGACTAACGTTATCAAGCGCTCTTGACGAGGCGGGGCGCGCGTCGGCTTGTTCTTCCTCATGAGATGGGCTCTTCGTGTAGACATGCGGCCTGAGGTTTTAAAATAATTCGATGACGACATGACTTCTCCGACTTTTTACTTTCACCGCAAACTTCAAATACGGACAGTTAAAGTAATAAGAGTAAGCACTAAGATACTTATAAATGCATATTTCACATTAGAAACTCCAAATTAGCCTGTGCGAGGTAAAAGCCCCCCTATGCTGTGGCCATTTTGGTTGCTGCACCCACGTGACTCCAACTGACTGCATCTTAAACACATTTCCCCTCAGGGCCCACTCTAGAGACAAATGTGATTCTAAACACTTAATGTTATGTTAATATATCATTATACAGTCTACTTGGCCACTCACAGGCCTTTTGTTGTTTTTTTTTTCAAAAACCTAAATTGCACGTGTATCCGCTGTTTGACTTTTGCAGTTTTTTTCATTAGGCCCTACATCACTTTCGATGCATTCAAAAGGGTTTATTTTTCCAACTCACGCAGAACATTAATATGACATGTTATATATGTGATGTATTCACACTCCAAAATCATAGTTGACTTGTAGGCTAAATGTTTAGTAGCTGTATCAATGTTTATTGTTAAATGATGTGTCCTGTTTGAAGACACTTGTTACTTTTCATTAAAACCACTTAGAAACATACATAATCTGTCTATGAGACCACGTGTCTCTGCGTTTTCCCATTAAAGTCGCGTTGCGACAGAAGCATCAGTTGTTAAGACAGCAAATACGACATTTATGTCAGATATTACTTTCAACAATGACAGGTCTGTTATGTTCCTGTCCAGGACCATAAGGGCATCGTGGTGGAGCAGCCGTCTATCCTGAGTTCCTTGAGAACCCAGATGGCCACAGCCACTATAGAACCCATTCCACCAGACAGACTGGGAGGACTGGGAACCTTCAGCCTGGTCAGCCTCACTGAAGAGAGATCACCTGATGCTGTGTCCAGTGCCTCAGAGGCTACAGAGACAGGTGAGTCAACACACAGTGGTTAGCATATCAAATGAAAAGACATCTACTGAGATTTAAAAAAAAAAAACATATCTGCAGTGTCCAGACACTTTCAATTCAGTTGTTATCTTCCTTTCTAAAAATTCCTTTTGAACACTTGCCTGAATGAAAAGAGAATCCTAAAGCACATGGATAAGCATGACTTGACTGATAAAGTTAATGCTGTGATAGATTTTCCACCTTAGCTGAAACTCAGAAGTTTCCTAGAATAACACATCCCAACTAGACAGTGTAGTAAATTTAAGCACTTTCTGTTTGTGTTTCTCTGTTAGCATGTTTTTTAGGTTTGGCCTGGTTGCTCACTCTTATTCCATCCCTCCTTTTCTCTTCTGTCCCAGCAGCCCTGAGCCCCCAAGTAGCTCCCTCTGCTACAGAGAGCTGTTTTGCCCGTCAACACAACATATCGGACAACAACAATCAGTGTTTTTCTGGAGCCAATGGCCACCTCCCCTCCCAGCTGGCAGCACAAAGACCTGGAGCCATTGATAACCAGCCTCTGGTCACCACCGACCCCATGAAGGCAAGCGCGCGCGCACGCACGTGTGTTTGTGTGTGTGTGTGTGTGTGTGTGTGTGTGTGTGTGTGTGAGACAAAGTCTGGTGAATTATTTGTGCAATTTGTTTGAAAGAACAGTAAGAAGCAGATAGTCCCACATTGTCTTACTTAGTTGAATTATTTAAGTGTACACATGGAAAAGCTTTCAAAATCTCAGACTCATTTTGGTCATGGTTACATCTCCCTTTGAAACAACTCCCAAACTGTATTTTGAATCTAGCAAGTCAGTGCGTTATTGCACTGTGGTGAAGCTGAATTGTTATTGGATGTAAGTCATTCAAGCATATGAGGTGCAATCGAAAACTTGCAAGACAGTTCCTGTTTTGTAGGTTGGGGTGAGTTTGCTGAAATGTGAATGTAGAAGGTGCAAGCAAGAACTTTAGAAAGTGAGTATGTCAAGTTACATCATTTGATCATCACAAGCAGTGGAGTTTAACACATTTTTGTGACCACTGACCGGTACATGCACATTTGTGGCTCACAATGGAAACATGACTTTACAACTATGAGCCAGAAACCTAACTTCATTTTTGGGGAACAAAAGGAAGTTGGAACTGGTGAAGTAGGGGGGCTGGAGAGTGACGACTGTGTTGTTGCAGGGAAGAAACTCCTTACATAAAAAGTCAATGGCATGATGCAAAATCGCATTTGGGGCCACAACAGACCCGTAGTGTAACAGAATCGCTGTGAATTTTCGCGCAAGGAGGCAATTATTCGCGTCCATCGTGTCTTCGCACAAGTTCAAAAATGTGAAAAGGGTCATTTTGCCCCGTCATTCATGGTGTTTGAGGGCATTCAGAGTTTGTTTGTTTTTTTGTAAGAGGGAGAGTATATTTTTGCCCTTTGCCCCTGCTCATTTCTAACACAGCTCAATATCAGGATAATTTTATTCAGGCTATCAACTTAGTATATTGATATGATTTAATTGTGGCATCAGTTTTGAGCTTTATTGTCGCTTTTCAACATTATGACACTAAAAAGGCCAACTTACCAGACGCAGTGATGTTTTTATGTTTGTTCTTTACCTGCTCCCAGGTTCTTTTGACCCCTGAGGGGTTGTATCTGGTGGAATGAGACTATAATTGTCATATGCGCAATCCATCTGTGCAGCACACTGATTTCACTGGGTTCATGGGTGTGGTCAGTGTCAGATTTAGGCTACTTAAGCCATTGATGAATAACTTAACGCATTTATGCAGTCTGCTATGCGTTACCTTCTTCTGGCAGCGGCCACAGTGTTGGACTTCTCTAAAATGATGCTTTTCTTCTCCTCGTACTTGGTTAAAATCAGTCTCTGCCCCTCGCATGAGAAGTATGGCACTCTCTCTGCAGTGTGTTTCTCCGTTCGCTTGTCACTCATGATTGCGATTGGTCTGCTGCCTCGGATCCCACCCCTTATACGTGTGCGTTCATGGCTCTTGATAAGGCAAACCTGGGTTGAGTTACCGAGTTGAAAGCCGACGTTGTCATACCAATTATCCTGATTGCCATTGTTAGGGTTAGTCAAGCTGGATTGGGTGTGCCAAAAATCATATCACATTTGCAGTATCAGTCAAAATAATGGTAATCAGATATTTTTTCAAAACTGTGCAGCCCTAGTATCAGTTGTAGAGGTCCCAGAAACATTGGAAAACTTAACTACACTGTGTCTGTGTTCATACCACACTGTAACCAAGTGGTGTATAAAGTCATGTTGTCGGAACTCCACCGTTTTCATACACAGTAACAGTTGTTTTGATCACTATGTCTGATTCAAAGTCCATTCGGTAAATTCTGGCAACATTAGTGCCGTTGGGATGTCAATGGAGAAGGCAGTGAAACTCTCTGAGCTGTCTGCACCTCTGCAGGATGTTATGCACCCAGGCATGATGGCATTTGGCCCCCCAATGTCTCTGGACTTTCCACCGCAGGTACAAGGCAGCAGGAACAAGAGTGGTTTGATATCAAGAAGACAAGCTCCTCCCTCCTATTGCTCCCAGGCCAGAAGGGCGGAAAAAAATTTAATCAAGCGATGGTAATCGCGTGATCACGCAAGACAATTTCTTTTTCCCCCTAACTTCGGTGTGTACACACCTTTAGGTAGGCCAATTGCCACAATTTAGGTTGTTTGCAGTGAACGTTCTAGACAAATGCCAGCGTGCATCTTGACCTGACATGCCCTCTGTGACCTTACACACTGTGAGCTCTCCATCGTGGAGACTGCTGTCAGGGTCGTAGTCGTAGACACAACTCTTGTCATTGGTGATGATCCTCAACATTAAGATTCACCCATCGTGGACCTGTTGACCTAAACCCTCCCAGCTCCCAACACGGTGCTACCTCTGCTCTGGAGTGAGCAAGCCGCAAGTGTGCATGTACCAGTGGTCACAAAAATGCATGTAACAAAGGTGATGATGGTCAATGCTTTGTTCCTGCCATATGGCAAAAGTCTTGGAAATGTGTAATTGCACCAGGCATCTGTGTTTTTTGCGCACTTTCTGTACATTTCAACAATACTGCGACACTACTATAATACTATACTGAGAATTTGCTCATTTAAATCTCGATATTCAATTTTTGTCACATGACCTCACAAGGCTTCTAATGTGGAGCAAACTTTTTGAATTTAAAGAAAATTAGTTGGTAATAATTATTTTGGTGAGGAGATAGAAACTCGTAATAAAAAGATGAAAAGTAGCATTTTGACTTCCGTATTGTGTTTTCTTTTATTTTGAATTGCAAAAACGTGAAGTATTGCTAGAGAGTGGCTGTAAGAAGCTGTAGCTTAAGCATACACTTTTCCAGTCTGAGAAGAATCTTTTTGTGTTGTGTTCAGAGCACTTAGTGTTACCAAAAGGTTCTCATGCTCACTAGATAAGTTAAAAATATATATATATATATTTATTTAATTTTTTACTTATTTTTAACCCCTAACAGGCCCTTGCCCTGTTAGGGGCTCCGTAGCCCTCTCTTGTGTCATGTGGCGTTTTTACAGAGCTAGTGTTTAAACAAGTCAGGGAAAGTAATTGCAACTGCGTTAAAATGTTACTCAGTAACCAGGTTATGGGTTTGCAAGTTTGTGTGTTTGTGAATATATCTGTAATTATTTTTACTGTGTTATATTTGTTGTTCTTGTTGTGTCTTTTATTGCATTACTGCAGGGCACCCCTGGAAAGGAGACCTCAGTCTCAGTGGGTTCACCCTGCTAAAATAAAGAATAAATAAAAACAAAATTCCCTCTGAATTTGCTTTCTGGAACAAACTTGTCTCTTACCAGTAATCAAATGGCTGTTCTGCAAAGTTGGCAGTTAAAAGACAGCTGTGTTCCAGACCTTTGAAAGACAGTAAATGCAAATTTCACAGCTTGTTTATCTTTACAGGGTGTTCTGCCTTAAGTACGTATAAAACAAGACAACAGTGTGTTAGAGAAATATTTTTTTGCCAGCTCCTCCTTTAGTTGGACAGACAAATTGATGTGAAGTATCCTGTTGGGAAGCACTCTTCCTCTGCTGGCAAAGGCTCTCAGGGACCAGATGGTGCTTTTTTTTTCTTTTGTCTTATCTCTACAATTTGTTGTAATGATAGCAGGCTGCCAGCCTGTGCGTAACATTAGGATACTGTCTCTGTCTATTATGTGTAATTCAAGTAGGCATATAGTGTCCTCTGTGCCCGTATTTAAATGCTGATGTCTGTGCTGTTTCCTTGCAGGCCCCTACGTTAACCATGGAGGGTGGCAGGCTGAAGCGTTCTTTACAGCTGCTGCCTGGTAGAGACTTTGAGATAGTGCCAGAGCCAGTGTGGAGGGCACTCTACCACTGGTATGGTGCCAACCTCAGCCTGCCACGACCGGTGAGTGAAAACAGCACCCACACTCCAGCTAATGAACTGCACTGTCACTATGATGCAAGACTGGGGACTATTAACGTCACAATCTTAAGAGCAGAGCTGTAGTCTTGAGATTTAAACAAGGATAATATTGGTTTATTGCAAATAAGGTCTTATTTTTGAAAACACTCGCTTAAACTGGTTGAAAACAAACTGAAATATTTTTGTGATCATGTAACAACTTGACTCAGTTATCAGTAACATAGACCTCATTGCAGAGGAAAACTGTGTTCTCAGCTACAGGAAGTACAGTACATTAAAGTTGAACCAGGAAGTTAGTCAGTAGGTTGTGATGAATGTTTACAACAGATCCATTTTAATAGAATTTATGGGTAAGACTTTAAAAAGTGCCCCAGTATGTAAGATGGGGGATGATCTATTGGCAGACATGAAATCTAAAGTTTATAATTACCTTTTCATTAGTGTATAATCACCTGAGAAGAAGAATCATGTTTTTGTTACCTTTATATCTTTAAAGGTAGCGTTTCCTCTTCCATGTGGTTTGCCATGTTTTACATGTTTTGTGTTCCCACAATAGCCCTGAACAGACAAATTTACCACTGGTTTTTCATGTTTTTAGTGGCCACCGCAGGTTGTCCGCTACTCTTGGAACAGGAAAGTGAGCAGAGGAATAGTCATTTGGTTGCGATCTGCATTCTTACTATTAGATGTCACTAAATCCTGCACATGGGAACTTAAAAACTCAAAGTCCTGACCTGAAAAAATGGATATGGACATAAACAGGCTTAGCTTCGAATTCCACATATGTCAATAAACATTCAAATGATTTTGATGGGGTGAATGGCTCTCGAATGGATGCCTTGAACCCAAGGCTTTGGGCTAAATACAGTGATTTTAATCTGTTCACAGTGATGAATTGTGAGAGGTTGAGCAGGTTATTTGTCTATGGAGAGAAGAGACAGCTTACCAGACACCGCTCAATGCGTTGATTTCAGGTTAGGTCTTCAAGTCTACTCATGTCTCAAAAATTTGCTTATTGTCACCAAAAATGCTCTTATTTATGATGCCCTTTGCTGCAGTTTAAGGTGCTTTTGGCACGTGAATTGTTATGTGAGGGTCAAACCAGCTCTGGTGTGTTTGTCGATTGGTTTTGGCTGGTGTTAAAAAACTGTTTTTTACACAAAGGCTGCTTCAAAGGCAAGTCTCTATTTTGCTCCATCTAAACCCCTGGGTCATGATTGGCACATGGACTGTGAAAACTGTCAAGAAAGGGGTCTTACAAGCAATCCTTAATATTATGATTACCATTATAACATATAGATTGTAACTGAACCATTATTAATATCCAGCAATGATTTTTTTGGTTGGTCTAGACCAAAGGAACCACACTACAGTCATGACAGCAACCTAAAAGATGAACCTTAGTTGTAATTGCCCGGACTGCTTAATGCACTGAACTTTCACAGACTTGAAACTTTCCCTCCCACCTCTGCAGGTTATCCTGGAGAGCAAGACAGGCCAAGCAGAACTGGAGCTCTTCCCCCGTTACCTCCTATTTCTCCGCCAGCAGCAGGCCACTCGCAACCCCCAGTCCAACATCTGGGTCAACATGGGTATGACCAGCCTGCGAATGTTCCCACCGTATTTACCCCAACCAAGAGGTAACGTAAGCTTGCAGCAAGACCAGAGCAAGCCGTCGACAAATGCTTCACTTAACTGCCCCGCATCCCTCCCTTAATCCTCCTAGAGTGGACTGATACAGCCCTGGAAGTGCTCTGGAATGGGAAGTGGAATCATTTCAATTTTCACAGACTTTGCCATTCAAGAATTAATTGTGATGACACTTGTTCTAGTGCCCTACACTCATTCTCATTTAGTGCACTGTATCAATCTGGACAAAGCAAACTTTTAACTTAAAGTACTGCAGGGAAAAATACTTGAAACAGTCTTGGAAATGATAATAATGTGTGTAGTATCTCATTAGCACATTCTAAAATCATTCCTTTAGCTTTTGGAACACCTGAAAAAGACCAAATTCGAATCTGTTGTAGTCTAATCCTACCGTCTCCTTCTGATCTGCCAAAAAATGACAACACACAAAAACAACTTTCAGGATAAAGAAAACAATTGAAGAAATCCAGTAACTGGCACCTTTTACGCCGGGTTTCAAATGGATTACCACTGAAAAAACTGCAAGTTAAGTCAGAACACTGTGTGCAAGTGCAAATCCCAGAGTTTAATTGTTTTTTAAAAAATGTACCAAAATACATCCACACTTATTATACATTAGCCACATTGTGCCATTTTTCCTTCAAAGAGTTATAGAACAGGAAGCTTGTGGTAGAGATGCCTCCAGTCAACTATAAAGATCAGTAACAGGGTCAATCTGGGCAAATATATTATACCAGTGGTATAATTACATTATTAGCATGATAATTTAAAGGGCCATCCACGTGTTAACTATATGTCATCGTCCTTTGTCAGCATCGGTCACGTGGGTTACATTG
>JAQLOL010000024.1:2153176-2172679 GCA_029783665.1 Naso thynnoides
TTCAGAAATACTGAGACAAAGTGTGCAAACACAACGGGCTAATGTAATGGTAAATCGGCCTTTAAATTGGTGTTAAATAAATAATCTTGAGGCCTTATCTTGAAAGTGTACCTTTGTCAGTTCTAGTTCAAAGACATTTTTAATTTCAGTTTTGTACGAACTTGATGCGTATTTCTACAGTGATCTGTGTTTATGCATAAGGTGTGGAAGGGTAGCGGTGCAGGTTAATGCCATGTACCTAATGGCACTTTCAATAAACTTGTGCAGGGGAACGAACTACAGACTAATACTTCAATAGTCCTGTAAATAAAGCAGTTTCCAGTTTGAACATGTTTTCCTCTCTGTCCTGAAGAACTATCTCACCCTCCTGGATGATGAGGATCACACGCTGGAAAGCTTGAAGATCCAAGATGAGCAGCAGCTAGTTATTGAAGGTATGAAACATTTCTTTTTTTCTATTAAACACTTTCATCGCACTCATAGCAAAGCAATAACTAATAGATGTTATAGTAACATTTGATATAAACAATAACAGATCTTCCTGGTAAAAAACACAAGTCAGAGCAAAATGGTTCAGTCACAAAAATCTTTTTCTCCTCAGTCAGGAACAAAGACATGAGCTGGCCTGAGGAAATGTCTTTCATTGCCAACAGTAGTAAGATTGACAGACACAAAGGTAAGCGAAGAAACTGGATGAGCTTTTGTGTATTTGTGAATAGGCAGGCATTGTTTTGAAAATGCATGCTCTGATATTGATGTAAATTATGCTCAGTTACAGACAAACTTTTCATTTCAAGGGAAATCTTGCAATTTTCTTCTCATAGTGGTATATAATGAGAAGCAAATGGAGAAAATGTTTGTCAATAAATAAGGGTCTCCAACAAAACTTAATGTTTACATGAATTATGGGGGGAAGAAATTACAGGAATATATTTTTTAGTCATGAATGGTGATTTGGAGAGAGAGAGACAGGGAGTCACTAAACTCAACAACTGTGCTAATCTGCTGCCCACAAACACCTTGAAAAAACTTATATGTATGTGTGATTTTCTTCAACAATTTCCTTTGTGATTTTCTTCTTAACAATTTATAAATTGTCCCTGTGTGTCCGCTTTTCACTCTTTATGTCATTCTCAAGCTTAATGCAGCAGGTGTTTGTTGCTGATTTTAGACGTCCAGTTTTTGAAGTAAATGCACGCAGCTATCATTTATTAGTGATATCTATTAGTGCTAGTGTAAATATTTATGTACCTAATGATTTTGGTACAGAAAAAATATTTTGCAGACATCAGTGCATCATCTGTGTAAATAATGTTGCTGTGTAAATTTACATGATGGGTTTGCCCGTAATTTCACTGCCTGATAACATTTAAAATTGTTGAGAATAATTGATAACTTGAAACTCCGTCATTCAGGTGTCATAGTGCAGCAGTGATTTTCAAAGTGTGTCAACTGTGCAGAGGTGGAAAGAGTACTGAAAAATTTTTATTAGAGTACAAGTACTGTTACATCGCTGAAAAATTGCTCAATGACAAGTCAAAGTACCAGTGTAAAATAAGAACTTAAGTAAAGCTAGGGTAGGCAACTTTTGGAAATCAAGCTAGCTGTAGCATGAGACATTTTGGGGAGCAGGTCCACTGCACTTTCCCCTCCCTGTTTTTGTTCTGGCCAGTGTTTTATTTTATTTTCTGACACTCTCTCTTTTAAGTCCAGTTTGCACCAAACGTTTACGACAAGATTAACAGTTGTAGGGAGAGTTGCGGCGGTGTAAACTGGTCCATCTCAGCACCACTCAAACCAGCTAATGGTGTCGCCTGCAGACACTGTTGTCGGCAGAGACAAGTTAGAGCATAAGGCACGTCACTTGTTTCAACAGCCAATCAGCTGGTATCCATGTAACCTGTCGCTAAGAAGTGGAGTGTAGAGCAACATGTGCTCTCTGACATTACCGTAATTTGCCAAAAATACCCCATGACTATCTGAATACAGAGCCAAAGAGAGGTGCAGGGGTGTAGTGCTCTTTCAGTCCACCTGATTTACAGTATTCTGAAGGTTATTACAGAATTTTAGTACAAGGGCACCAAAAATGAACTGCCTACCCTTGCTTTAAGTAAAAGTTAGGTGTGGGACAAAATATTGATATGGCAGTATATCGTCGTCCCGTCTCTCGAGATACACTTAATATATTGCTGGCGCCAAGTAACAATACTTTAATTAAAATAAGACGTCGCTGTAAACAAACTTCTTCGCCAGTTTGACTCACTAGCATCACTACTTTGTGACTCCTCACAGTGCCACTTTTGACATGAATGTGAGTAACGTGAATAGAAATTAATTCACTGAAGGTGAAGTTGACAGCAGGATAATGATGGACAGCAGGGAAATGAATTTAAAGTTTGTTCTTTTACTAAAAGTACAAAACTACTCAGAGTACTAATCACTTTTTAACTGTTGATTATCAATAGCAGGCATTTAATTGAAAGGTGAGATCCATGTAGAAAATATCTACTTATAACATGTCTATTTCAACATTTGTTTTCTTTCTCAATTTTCTCTGATAAATGATAGAGTGCATAAATTAATCGAAGGCAAGTTTTTAAAACAAATACAGAGTGTTTCCCCTAGGATGGAGTTCTGGCAATGGAGGTGTCACACAAGGGCATCATCTAGGCTCTCTATATGTCTACTGGCAGTGGAAAGGCTCTAAGTACATAGGAGGTGTAATGAGCCGGTCTTTTATACTCATATACTCCGACTGATAGGGAGCAAAAAATACTTCATGCACTTTTTTTAAAATTTATTTTTCAGATATTTCATGTTATGTGGAAACATTCCATTAAACATATGTTGATTTAAAGACAGCCTTGTGTTGAGATCTTTTTTATTGCTGTAAATTTTGGCACAGAAATTTTAAAATTTACTACAACTGAATATCTGCTGCAAATATCTATTATCGCCCCCTTAACTTAGCTAAAACTTTGTATCAGTATTAGCTCTGAAAAAACAGAATCGCTTGATCCCTATGTAGTTGTAAAGGATATGAAGGTCATTAGTGCTTGTAAAAAGTAAATAGTACATAAAGCTTGTTTGTGTTTTTCTTTCGCTGAAATGTTTAAGTCCAACCTTAATGACCTTGTTTTCCATCTCAGTTCCTACAGAGAAAGGAGCCACTGGCCTCAGTAACCTTGGCAACACCTGCTTCATGAACTCGAGTATCCAGTGTGTGAGCAACACCAAGCCTCTAACAGACTACTTCATCTCAGGGAGACACCTCTATGAGCTTAACAGGTGCCATAAAGCGTATCTCTTTGGTATTTATTTTGCCATTGTTGTTCAGAATGTATAACTCCAACTGGCATGTCTTGGTTTGTTTACAGAACCAACCCCATTGGGATGCGAGGTCACATGGCCAAGTGCTATGGGGACTTGGTGATGGAGCTGTGGAGTGGGACACAGAAAAATGTGGCTCCGCTCAAACTCAGAGTAGGCAGTTTTAATCTGTAATTGCTCACATTTGTGTGAGTTGAATCACACTTGTGTCTGAACTTTCTGCTACAGGAGCATTTCTACAAAGTACAATTTTTAAATGCTTTTCAAAGTTGTATACAAATAAAGTATATCATGTCCCTCTTTCCTCTCTAGTGGACAATAGCAAAGTATGCCCCGCGCTTTAATGGCTTCCAGCAACAGGACTCGCAGGAGCTGCTAGCCTTCCTGCTGGACGGCCTTCATGAAGATCTGAACAGAGTCCACGAGAAACCCTACGTGGAACTGAAGGACAGCGATGGTCGGCCCGACTGGGAGGTGGCTTCTGAGGTTCGAAACTTACTGTGCTGATAACTACTGCTGTGTCCAAGTAAATTGAATTGTATGTCTCGTTTTGAGGGGTAAACTGTGAGTTACCGGAAGTTCCAAATTTCAGAGCATAATTATCCCCCCATTCAAATTTAGACTTGAAAAATAATTCCTTTACTGCTGTGCTGTTGCACTGATAAAATCTCTATTTTTATGTAAAACTGTTGAACATAATAATATAATAATTCCAAAAGTATTCATGTTTTAAAGTATTACTGTTTTACATCATATTGCTCCAGAACAAAGTCTGGTGAAGCCCAGAAAAAATCCAGAATTTCATTTTTCCTCTATAACATTAAAGCAGCTATAAGATCAGTATATAAAATGGCTGTGAAAACAATGTGGAATGGGTAGCTTCTTTCTAAATCCACTCAAACTGTTAGTTTTGTGGCCCATTGTACTGTTTTGGCTCAATCTTACAGCCTAATACCGTCATTTTCAGTCACAGCAAGCAGCTGTTTTATGTGTGAAAGCTCTTAAAACCCACCGTGCACCAAGTGCTCAGCAGCTCTACAATGAATTACAACAGAGTGAGGGATGCATAATTAATGCATAATTAGGAGAGATACTGATGATTTATTTTTTTGTGTAAATGTCATATCAGAAAATTAAAAAGTTGTCCATTTGACTTCTTACAATAGCAAAACTGCCTGAGATGTCATTAATGCATTTGCAGTACTGATAGAGTGTACAGGGCTAATTATGACTTGAGCACCAGGCTTTGCTTAACCTATTATACAATATCAACTGAAGACTGAGCCCTCTATTCCTTTCAAGAGGTAATGAACTAGCCCATCCTCTGGTGTCAATTCTGAGAAAGAGAAAAGAAGCGAGCAGTCGATGCCAGTCAGTCCATGTGCTAAGCTCTCTTTTAAATTGCTAACGTTGCTGTAACATTGTTTGTTTACTGTGTGTCCTGAAGTGTGGAATTTGCAGGATTAGTGGTGTGTGAACTCAACTGTGAACTGTGTGTGTGTGTGTGTGTGTGTGTGTGTGTGTGTGTGTGTTTGTTTGTGTGTGTGTAATCACCTCCTTAAAGGCATGGGACAACCACTTGCGTAGGAACCGCTCCATTGTGGTGGATCTGTTTCACGGCCAGCTCAAATCCCAGGTGAAGTGTAAGACATGTGGACACATTAGTGCTCGCTTCGACCCCTTCAACTTCCTGTCTCTGCCGCTGCCCATGGACAGCTCTATGCATCTGGAGATCACCGGTGAGGAGGCTGGAGGAAGAATTGTGATTGTAACTTAGTTTTTTAACAACCAAACCTGAACCATGTACAATGTTGTGTTGTCTTTGTAGTCATTAAACTGGATGGCTCCACACCTGTGCGCTTTGGCCTGAGGTTGAACATGGATGAGAAGTACACTGGCCTGAAGGAACAGCTGAGTGAACTGTGCTGTCTGAAGCCTGAGCAGATCCTCCTGGCTGAGGTCCACACCTCCAACATCAAGGTACTTAGACAGTACTGATCACAGATCACTCTGAAGGCCATGTCTCATACAGAGCGGACAGTAACTACTAACGCAAAGGGTAATATTCTTTCTGCTATTCAACTGAGATATCAAAATAAGGGCTTAGTTTACACAAATTTTAAAAAAATACTTGAACACTACAAAGAAGACTCAATTTTTTCCATTATAATGGGATAGATGCAGACATTTTAGTGGCTGATCACATCACAAGCTAATTTCCATTTATGTGGCGACATACATAAAAAATAAATGAAGTCAAACTAAGCTTAACTGGCTCTAACTAACTGTAATTCGATCCATTATTATTATTACCATTATTACAAGCTGCAGCTGTCTCATTGCAATTTCACAAACGTCTCGAGTGAAGAGTTCTGTGGAAAAATAAAACTTAAGTTACACATAAATACTTAAGAAGTACTGGTCACTCTGTTTAAGGTTCAATGTGTAGGATGTAACAGGACCTTGTTATAGAATATGAAATAAAATATAGTTTTCATGATATGTTTTCATTAGAGTATTTTAATAAGCACCTGAAAATAAGAATCTGTGTTTTCATTACCTTAAAGTAAGTCCTTTATATCTCAAGAGTCCAGCATGTTGCACTGCCGACAGTTAGCCTTTCCTTAATCTTCCCTGCATATTGTTCTGTATACCCAGTAAGACAATGCTCCATGTATTTTAAGAAACAAACAACTTTCTGCTTGCATTTTTTAGGTGTTCATCTATTTTAAAACTGTCCATCTTTGTCCACATTTCCTTTACATTTAGAGAGAGACATTTATGTGTCAGGTCATCTGCAGTAAATCAGAGTTGATGGTTGCAGCTGAAGTGTTTATATTGGTGTGTTGAATGTGAAATAAGAATTTAATTTTCATGCTTTGTGGCTTTACTTTTGATCGCCTATCGACATGTATGGGGCCCTGTGATACTGTCTCACAGGCCATTTCTGGCCTCTGGATTATTACAGTTGTATTGTGAGGAAGCAAGGTAGCGCATTAATTGATTGTCTTTGTGTCTGAAACTATCTTTAATACAACATTGTGTCTTAACTTTCAGAATTGCAGCCAGTTGCTGCAGTTCTGAAGGTCGTCTTTTGATACACTACTATGAATTGTTGCAGTCTGAGGTGGAAATCCTTTGTGTTCAGAACTTTCCTCAGGACAACCAGAAGGTCCGGCTGTCTGTTAACGGATTTCTGTGTGCATTTGAAGTCCCAGTGCCGGGTTCACCAACATCACTGACCTCACCTACACTAACAGGTTAGCTCATTTATTTGCACTTTGTCTTTGCACTCTGATCAGTATTGGTATGTTTAAATACATTGTTATACATTCTGTCATTTTCCTTTTTCTTACCTTTTTTAGACATCACCCCAGTCGCCAATGGGAACCTGAGCAACAAGCCTGTCCTCATACCTAATGGTGGGCCCAGCACCATAGTGCCCTGCAGTCCTGAGACACCCTTGGGCAATGGAATAGCCAATGGACATATTACACCAGTGCAGGAGAGCCCCTTTATTGGATACATTATCGCCATGCACAGAAAAATGGTGAGAACTCTGTACAAATAATGATAATGAAAATAACTGATAGGACTTACATAGCACTTTTGTAAGTACTCAAAGATGCTTTACATAACAAAATACAAAATAGATCAATACAGACAAAGAGGATGGAGAAGATGGTTGGATAGATGTTAAGAACAGATATGGAAGGTAGTGGGAGTCAGATATTGTAGGCTTTTTTGAAAAGTTGGGCTTTGAGTTGTTATTTAAAGAGGAGAGCGAGTCTAAATTACGAATGTTAGGAAGGGAAGAATTTCAGTGGGTCGGGGCAGTGACGGCAAAAGGCTCTGTCCCTCAGGATGTGGTGCTTGGTCCTGGTGATGGGGGTCGGAAGTTTGGCATCTGCTGTTCTGAGGTGGCGAGGATGGGCTCAACAAGAATATATTTGGGAGGGATAGTTGCACGCCCAATTATCACAGTTATATTAACAACAAAACTGGACACATTTTAATAAAATAATGAAAAGTAGAATTTAAAATAAAAAATGACCATAATATGTACTGAAAACTGAAAGGAGGAGAAGGCATATATTATATAGAATATTAAAGGAGAAGATTTTTATTTATTTATTTATTTATTTACTTTTTGCACATTAAGTTTTTTAATAAGGATATTTCTGATCATATATGATGTTCTACAGCATTATTATGACGAATGGTTCAGTCACAAGAGCTGGAGCTCCTTGCTGATGTCACTGCTGGCTGAAAACAGTGAGGTTAATGGGGCATTTCAAGTGCCTCAGCAGTGCATCAACAAAGGCCATTTTAAAAGAAAAGACAATCACAGAATGTTTAAAGTGTCCTCTCATGATCCAATGCTAAAACACAAACAGTGGCTCATAAGCTGGAAACAGCTGTATGTTTGTTTCATGAAGTAGCTGAAAGGGCTGCTTTCGGGTTAAAAGTTGTTGTTCAACTTTGTGTTGTAGTGTTTTTGCATTAGAGGAACCCAGTAAACACTTTGGGATATTCTCATTTTTTTTTAAACTATCTTTTTTGAGGGATCATCGAAGCACTGCAAATGCCCCTAAACCTCCACTGTTTTCAGCTAGCAGGAACATCAGCAAGGAGATCCAGCTCTTGTGACTGCAGTATCAATCATAATAATGCTGTAGAACATTGAATATGATCGTAGATATCCTTATTATAAAATTTAATGTGCAAAAAAACAAACTGCTTTTGGTAGCAACACAGCACACATTTTGACTTAGTATGTTCTTGGTTTTTTCACTGTCAAACAGAAAGCCTATGGCCAGTTTCAAATCACAGATTGGGCAGGTTGAATTTGTCTTGTCATCACTACCTCTATTTATTTGTTTCTTTGTTTCTTTGTTTAACATGGACGTAAAGTTACACTGATGCTCTAACATTCAACCATGTACAAATCCCAGATGCACCTAGTGTTAATGCTAATTTGCAATACCTGCCCATGGAAGCCTTTTAAAAGTTATATAGAAATAGGAATAGAGAAGAAAAAAACACCAAGAAAATACAATATAGTAACAAATTCAGTGCAAGTATAAGGACAGGGCTGATAAAAATACATATACGAAAACAGAGGGCTTCATACAGTAAATAGTCTACTGACCTGTATGCACGTTTAAGGTGTGTGAACAAAGTTGTTTGTCTTTCAGCCAAGATTTAATACCTTTGTTAAATACATTAAAGTTGTGTTGCAGTGTTGGACAAAAAATTTAGGTCATGGTCAGTGATAGATTCTGATATTTCGATCCCAACACCTAGTAAAAATTCTTCTAATAGTAAGCCTAAAGTCTTGCAAAAAGTTCGGAGGAAGTCACCGGAGAGGCTCTGAGTGAAATGCAGCAGAATTTATTTCCACAGAACAGGTTAGCAGTCCTGTTCAGGCAATAAACCCCCGTCTTCCCAGGAATAGACTGAAACTGTGCTGGTCTGCACCTTATTCTATGCTCTATGCAGAGTCCCTCTTTCTGCTGTCCATTTTTTTTTTTTAAAAAAAGGTCAAATTTCTTCCTGCAAGTAATAGGTCCGCTTGTTTTTTAAGCTCCTGGTACCCTCCCGTTCATGTGACAGGTGGAAATCAGCAAGGTCGGAGTGTACTGCTGTAATCGAGTGCATAAATAGCTGCCAACGCTTGCAACGCAAACCTGCCCCCGACATTACAGATCAGTTTGGTAATATGGAATTCTGTGACAAATTATAATGGTCAGTTTTGTCATGTAATTAATCAACCCATTCAGAAATCATTCTGAGACTACTTCAATAATGTTCTAAGTCAACGGGTGAAGACATACCCAACTTACACATTTAAAACCTCCCCGATACACAAACCACATTAAGCATGAATATCCAGGTTGCTTTTTGTGGGTTCTTCGAAGAATCTTATTTAGCATCTCAAGAGACAAGGGCATGGACCTTAAAAGCTTCTTTTTATACATTTGGTAACTGAACTGACTGCCTTTTGGTTGGTCGTCTGGCTCCACCATGTGCGTCCTGTGTGTTTGTTTGCAAGCGCGTGCCTGCAGTCGTCACCGCTAGTTCTGAGTGGACAGGTTGGGAGCCTCCTGCTGGGAAGGCCCGATTTAAATCAAGGTCAAACTCCATCCAGCAGGTATGTCACAGCCCTACTGGCAGCCCCAAAACGAGCGGACCCAAAGGTGTCGCATCAGGCTGATCAAATACCTAACTCCACCCCCTCAAACCTGCCACATCTTGGCAGAGGTTTGTTTTGGTGTAAAGCTTTAGGCTCATTTGTTTCACCTAGCAACCTGTGAGTTTCTAATGGTGGCCTGCTGAACAAAGATCAGCCAAATCTAAGATGAACTACTAACACGATTATTTTCAAGGAGACTCCAACTGCGTTTTTTAAAAACACGTTACATTCCACAAACTACGTCTCACACTGTGTTTAATTAAACGATTTTCAAAGTTATGTGATTAATGCAAATATGATGTATATTTCGTACAATGTAACACATTCTAATATAGTTAACATTTATAGTTAATATTGCTATCTTAACATGACTTTTCTTTACAACAGCAGTTTCAGCTAGATTGGTAAACAATTCCAAAATTTTTCTCATATGACAGAGAAGTCTGTTTGTCCAAATGAGGTTTTGTGCATTGGAAGGCAACAGTTGCCGTTAACCAAGGCTTGTGTGTTGACTCTACTAGAATCCTGCTGTCTTGTAACAAATTCATTAAAAAGAGAAGGGACCAGACCATACAAACGTTTAAAAATAAGTTTGTATGGTCTGATCCTTTCTGTGTTTACAGCGTTTCCGAACAGCTGAGGTCTTCAGCATCTTGTTTTCTCTGTATCATCGAGGGTGAACTGAAGTGAGTGGGAGGGACCTAAGGTGCTCAGGCTGAGATCACATGTATCATTTCCACATTGTAACAGGGCAATTAAAAAGCATAAATACTGTAGCAATGTTCTGTATCATACCTACATCACATAACGTATCAGTCACTTTGCTGCAGTTGCTCCACAATATTCTGGCTTCAAGCCTCTGATATAATTTACATGTTTGTGTCCCTCCCTCCAGATGCGTACAGAGCTGTACTTCCTGTCATCTCAGAAGAACCGACCCAGTCTATTTGGAATGCCGCTTATAGTACCTTGTACTGTCCACACTAGTAAGAAAGATCTGTATGATGCTGTCTGGATCCAAGTGTCCCGACTGGCCAGCCCACTGCCCCCACAGGAAGCCAGCAACCACGCCCAGGACTGGTAGGCTGTCTTCCATTTTCATCCAGCACTATTTTTAAATGTATTTTTGTTTTTTCAAAATGACAGGGTTTTTATAAATATATTTTTCCATTTATTTTTAATGCACAGTTCACAGAGAGGCATTGATTCTGAGAAGACAAAGTCCTTTCGCTTTATGTTTGATAATATTATCAGAGAGGATTAAGAACACCCTAAACTTATCAGCATTATAAGGAATCAGGTCTGGTCAGTATTAGCTATCTAAAGCCCAATCCTCTATTAGTGTAATTCCCAAAGCATTAGCCAACTGTGAAATAATTCTCTGTTGTATGAAAAACAATGACTGAATTTTCTAACAAATCGCATTGTGAACAAAGTCAGTAGGCAGTCTAAAATCATTAAAACCACGCTGACAATGTGCATAATGAAAGTGAGTCTTGAATATTTTTTTTCTTCTTCTTCTTAACTGCAGTGATGACAGTATGGGCTACCAGTATCCCTTCACATTACGAGTTGTGGGTAAAGATGGCAACTCGTGTGCCTGGTGTCCCTGGTACAGGTATGGCAGTATGTTTTATAGATGTATGCTGTTAATGAGACAATCTCTTGATTTTGATACAAGATGGTTGTATTTGATTGGAGAACATTAGTAATGTAAAAACGTGATCAAAATATTAAATGTAAATATATCATTTTAATCTTAAGCAGTAACTGTCTGATAAACATGGAAGCAGGTAAGACCCTAGAAAAATCTCCTCGTCTTTGCACTAAATATGATCAGAATAAGCACATTAACCATTGAAAATATAACAAACCAAGACCAAGAGTGATGCACATATACAATATTTTGGAATTTTTCAAAATTTAATGTTAATTTATGACTTACAGGTTTCCAGGTTGCCTGAATTTCTATGTACACCCAGCTGTATCTGTGTCTGTGTGTTTCCAGGTTCTGTCGAGGCTGTACGATAGAGTGTGCAGAGGACAGAGCCTCTGTTGGTAATGCTTATATAGCTGTGGACTGGGACCCCACCGCCCTGCACCTTCGCTACCAGACCTCCCAGGAGAGGGTAACAGGCACACACACACAGCCTTGTACAGCTATCTTTATGGGGCCCTGTCATTTACAAGATGCATTCCTAATAATAGAGGCCTGATCCTTTGGCTGCTTGACTCAGAGAGTTCAGCAGGTGAAGATGGGCCCTTCTTTTTCTGACAAAATTATCACCTACACAGGCTATCCTCAAGGTTGCGTTTAATTTCCCTCCTTGTTTATTTTATATACCAACAGTGTACCAGCTCCCACCCTTGCAGACATTTATTTATTTGTTTGTTTGTTCGTTCGTTCGTTTATTCATTCATTTATTTATTTAGAATAGGGACAGTGTACATTAATGAGCACTGACATGTAAATTTGCCAGGCTATAGCCAAAAGCTAATTTCCATCTGTATCCCTTGGCAGGTTGATGTTACACTCTTGTACAAAAGTACATAGTTCTGTTTGCTGATGATGTGGCACTAGTCAGCCTCTTTCAGGGTGATGAGCAGGAACATGGTCCAGTCTTATGCAGCCTTCATGTTGAACTTGTGAAATCGTAAAGTCATGTTGTGAATATGTGTCGTAACCGCATAAGAGCAGTGTTGCTAGGAAACGGTTATATGGATGCCAAAAGACTGCTTGTTCTCCTGGGCTTTCGATGTGGAAATGTTACATTATTACTTGGTGTTTAAATGCCACGCAGAGGAACCAGAAATGAGAAAACAAAGGTGATGATATAAATCTAGATTAACAACTTGTCGACACTTACTTTTGGTCCTGTACAGGCTATTTTGGACTTTGCCATTTCTGAAAACGCTAGCAAACCCATCACAACTTGTGAACTCGGAGCTTTAATAAATAAGTTAATAAATTGCTGTGTTGAGTCCCATCTCCACTTGAACACTTCAAAGACAAGAAGAGAGCACATCAGCTAAAATTAGAAAATGTCTTTAAAAGCAACAACACAAAATGTTTATTGGACACCATGAAGGGAATGGCTGGACTGTTAAAATCCTGGAAAGCGTTAGTAGCAGAGAATGAGGCAGAGTTTGCAAATCAACCGAACATCTTTTTCTCTAGATTTAAGGATGGTAGTAAGCTAGACCATGATGCTATCATTAACATTCTTAAGTCAGTTGTACCTGTGCAGTCGGATAGAATTGACGTTTCTGTTCAGCAGGTGAGGAACGCTTTTAAAAAGTTGAACCAGAGGAAGGCCACAGGACCAGATAACCTGACTGCACTTATTTTGAAAACTTTTGCAGAGGAGCTTGTGCCTGTGTGGCAGCCTATTTTTCAATGTTCTGTTGACACTCATGTAGTTCCAGAAATGTGGAAGACTTCACATATAGTGCCTTTACCATAGAAAACTTGTCTTAAGGAACCCGGTGATTATAGTCCTGTGGCCTTGACTTCTGTTCTTATAAAGAATCTTGGTTCAACATCTTACCCAGTCTGTGGACAAATAACTGGACATTTTCCAGTTTGCATACAAGAAAAATCGCAGCACAGAAGATTCCATTGTAGCCTTAATATATTTTTGAACATCTAGACAAGCCCAGATCTACAGCCAGGGCTTTAGATATTACATTGGCATTCAATACAATAAAGCCAGATCTCTTGCTAACAAAGATGATTCAAATGGAGGTTAACCCCCATCTGGTTTACTGGTACCATTCGTTCCTTACAAATAGAAAACAGATAGTTAAAATTAATCAGACATTCTCAACCTCTGTTGTTACTAATACAGGAGCACTACAAGGCTGCATGAGCTCACCTATACTTTTCATAATTTATACAGACAAGTGTAGGATAAATATTCCGAATACATTTGTTTTAAAGTTTTCGGATGACACTACATTGCTGACCCTGTTAAACCCTGAAGATGATCCCACTATTCATCAGTGATCTACCGACAGATTGGTGGAGTGGTGCAAAAGTAATTCACTTATTATTAATCCAAAGACAACAAAGGAAACGATTTTTGGTCTACCAGTGAACTCATATCTTCCAGCACTCATTGTACATAACACAGAGATTGAACAAGTCTCTAATTATAAATATTTGAGCATTTTTGTGGATACTACTTTATCCTGGAGTGCACATATAGACTACATTTGTAGCAAGGTACAACAACGTATTTATTCTCTCAGACGATTAAGGTCATTTGGAGCAAATAATCAGATCTTGTTGTTATTTTTTCAGTATATAATACAGTGTGTTATGCGATATGGAATAAGCTCTTAGTATAGTTGTCTTTCTGTGCAGCTTCAAGTCCAATTGGCTCGACTGTTCTATCTGTTCAAAGACTGTGGGTCAAACACTTGAGCCAGATTTTCAAGCAGCATATAGCGAAAGAATGTTGTCTCTGGCAAGTAATATTACATCTGACCGCTCACATATTCTGTTTGAAGAATATCAGCCTGTGCCATTGGATAGAAGATTCAGCGTGCCAGAGGCTTGACTCAACAGACTGAGGAACTCTTTTGTCCCTCAGTCTGTTAAATTATTAAATCAGCATTTGGGCTCTAAGTAGGCTGTAAGGTCCTTGGATAGACTAAGCACGGGGTGTTGAAGATGATGCACTACAGCCACTTCATGATGTCTAATGTTGCAGTATTTGTTGTGCTTGAATGTTATGTTTTTGTTATGTATGTATGTTATTTACATGAAACTGTGGATGCCATGGGGCGCAATCTCTGACAATAAAGTGAAATCTTATCTTATCTTACCTTACAAAAGAGATTTCTGTTAATTTTAGGACATAGATGACATTCTGTCTGAGGACAGCCCATAAAGTCTGTCACTGAGTATAAATATCTTGGGGTTGTCTTTCATCACAAGGTGAAGTGGGACCAGTGTACAGAACTTATTTAAAAAGAAGGGTAACAAAGGCTCTATTTTCTTAAAATGTTGGTTTCATTTGTTTTTGACCACGCAGTGCTTAAAATGTTTTACAGTACTTTTGTTAAGTGTTTTGACTTTTTGCTTCATTTGCTGGTTTGGTAATGCAACAGAAGCTCAAAAGAACACACTGAGGAAAATTGTAACTACTTCCAGCAAATTGCAAGGCATCAGTCTGAGCAGCTTATAAGACATTTAAAGATCTGGATCTCTTGGCGAGGAAAATTTTTTCGGATCCCAGGCACCACTCTTTACTGGTTTTGAGTTGTTACCTTCAGACTGTAGGTACTTGTGCCTGGCCTTTTCTAAGAAGAGGAAGAAACAGTTATTTCTAATGCAAGTGATTAAATCGATGGTTACGTATGTAACTGTGGTTCTATGAATTTTGGATGATCGCCAGAGGCGGTGCTTAAAGCACCTGGATATCCATCACATAGTGTCTATATCAACAAAGTCACTTGTGACAGGGGTGATGTATGCCTCTGCCCCAGTACTTAAGGCACGCTCAGCCCAGAAGTAAACTCTTGGCAATCTTCTCTTCAGTATTCTGAGTGACTGCCAAGCTCTGGTGGTCATCCGAAATTCACAGAACTGCGGTTACATATGTAACCATCGTTCTACTTCATTTCTGCTGACCACCAGAGGCAGTGCTTAAAGCACCGGGATGACTAATACCAACAGGGTCACAAGGAAGACCTACTCACCCTTTAGGAACACTAGGAATGGTGTGAAAGGGCAGCTGTGGCCAACAAGTTGTGAGTGGTCACACTGATCCTATAAAACCTCACAAATGTGCAAGTTGATACCCAGGATGCAGCGGCACAGATATCTGAGAGCGGGACTCCACGTAGGGATGACTCATAGTTAAGTGTGCCAAAACGTGAGGAGGGACTGGGAGGCCACTATTACTGTAGGTGTAACTGATGGCCTGTACAATCCACTTTCACAACCGCTGCTTCGACAAAGCATGGCCCCGCTTATGTCCTGTGTGACAGATGAACAGTGAATCTGACTGCCGGAATTCTCAGCCTCTGAGCACCCCTAAGAAAGCGAGTCACCAGAGAATGGGACCCCACCGTTACCCTTTCCACTCTGCTATGCATAGCCAATATTGCAGCTATATACACCTTGATAGTGGACGCTGCCAGGCCTTCATCAAGACGTGATTGCAAAAATTAAAAATGACAGGTATCGAGCAGCCAATTGGCTACTGATTATGTGCTTGGCACCATTTCACAAAAGCCTTCCACCTGTTAGCGTAGAGCTCATCAGTGGAAGGTGCACGGGAGTTGTATATTGTCTGTACAATGGCGGGATCGCATTCCTTCAGAGGCCACACCCAAAGTTGCAACCGTGCTGGGTTCGGATGCCATATTTGGCCCCCCAGCTGCAAGAGGAGATCCGTCCGTACAGGGAGGCACCAAGGCTCTCCATCCAGTAACCGATATAGTACCAAAAACCAGACTCTCCCTGGCCATCTGGGAGCCACTAGCAGTACCCTGTGATTTTGCCTGAGAATCCTCTCCAGGGTGAGTAGCATGAGTGGGAGTGGGGGGAATGCATATAGGAGCTGCTGTGGCCATCCATGAGCCAGTGCATTCTGGCCCAAGGGGCTTGTTGACTCCCCCAACGAAAACCAAAGGGGACAGTGTGTCGTGGTCTGAGAAGCAAAAACATCCACCTCCGCCCTGCCGTATCAGTCCCAGATGGCCTGCACCACTTCTGGGTGCAGTCTTTATTCCTCAGGACGGGGGTGTTGTCAGGACAAGAAATCCGCAGCAGTATTCTGTGCACCTGGTAGGTGCATTGCCCTCAGGCTCAGCAGACGAGGGTAGGCCCATGAAAGTAGCTACCGAGTCAGTCTCAGGAAAGGTAGGGATCTGGTGCTCCCCTGGTGGTTCATATGGTAAACCACTGATGTGTTGTTCGTTCTTATGAGGACGTGCCTCCCTGCTAGAACTGGGAGGAAATGTTTGAGGGCAAGAAAGACGGCTTGTAGCTCCAACACATTTATGTGTTGTCACTGCTGCTGAGGTTCCCGTGAGCCAGGGATGCATCTGTTGTTACAACTTCTCTGCGACAAGGTATGGACCCTGAAGGAGCCCCCTGAGTCAGCTGTGAACGCGTCCTACAAAGGCGTAGACATCTCAGGCAACTGGCAGTAACTCTGACCACCTTGTGCCGGTGATGTTTTGTATGTAATCTGAGACTGTTCATCCAGATCTGAAGAAGTCTCAATGAGAGGAGGCCCAAAGGGACTACAGATGAAGCTGCTGTGAGCATGCCCAGCAGTGTCTGGAAGGATCTGAACATTAGGGTCCTGCCTCTCCTGAATTGACTCATGAGCTGGATAATATTGTCGATCTGTCGCTGAGACAGGGTTGCCCTCATCAGCTGTGAGTCCAGCTGGATGCCAATGAATACTGTTTGCTGGCTGGGTGTCAGGGAGCTCTTGTTGTAATTCACCATGAACCCTAGCCTGGTGACATGTGAGACTAGCATGGCTGAGTCTCTGAGTGCATCTACTCTTGACAGGGAACAAATTAACTAATCGTCTAGGTAGGAGAAAATGCGCATACCTTTGCTCTGTAGTGGAGACAGTTCTGTTGCCACGAATCTTGTGAAGATCCTGGGTGCCAGTGAGATTCTGAATGGCAGCACACAGAATTGGTAGGCCCTCCCCTCAAAGGCAAAGTGGAGGAACTGTCTGTGATGGGGAGCAATGGGATTATCAAAATATGCATCCTTCAGAACTATGGTTGTAAACCCGTCATCTTGTTTGATGCCTTGTAAAACAGCTGTTTTATGCAACATGCAGAATTTGAGCACTTTGAGATACCTGTTTAAAGGCTTTAAATCCAGTATGGGGCAAAGTCTGCCTGCCCTCTTTCTTTGGTATGATGAAATATGTGGAATGGAACCCACTGTTTTGTGAGTGTTGCTCTAATGGCTCAATAGCACCCTTTTCCAGAAGGGCCCAGACTTCCTGGCATAGGGCCAGAGCCTTGGTCTGATCTTTCACAATGGTCATTTTGACCCCTCGAAATGTTGGCGGTTGGCGTCTGAATTGGATGCTGTAACCCTGTGACAGAGTGGGCACAACCCAGAGATCTGATTTAAGCGCTTCCCAGCACCTGAGCTGAGGGCTGGTGAAGCGCCTGACCGCTGGAACAGAGCAGTCACTGTCTGCTCCCTCACTCCTTCCAACTCCTGGTGGAGTGATGGTTAGATGTTGTGCCTCGCTGTGCTGGATGAGAGGACTGGCTAACAGCCAGCTGGCGAAATCTGTCTGGAGGCGCTCGTGTTTGTACATGGGTCGTGGTATTGATGGAACTGCACTAGTGGCCTCTGTCCCAGAGGGGATACATGGCGCAAGCTAGCAAACCGCTTCCTGGCTTCTGACACTTGTAGGCTGTGTTCTCGGGCTTGCTTGTGCAGCAGGACCAAAGAGCTGCCCTGGAACAACAGGGAAAGAGCGGAGGGCTTTCCTGCAGGGCTCTGAGAGTGGTGACTAAGCCAACCATATTTGATGCCTTGCGAGGGTTAAGAGAGACAATATCCTACCCAACTCTCTTGTCATATAAGCAAATGCCTGTAATGAAGCCTCACTCAGGCTCTGTACTGATTGGTCCGCTCCAGAGGACCGGAGCTTCTCGGACAGAGCTAGAATTAAGTGTGACATTGAATTACCGATGCGTGCGACATTGTAGCTCTTACCAATAAAATCATCAGTTAAATCAACACTCTGGCTGGGGGCAGCATGCGTCAGGTGAGAGTATCAAGGTGGCAAGGGCTGGTTCTGTGCTCGGCGTGCAGTTCAGACCATAACTGGACACACCATGCATGTTTGCCAACACCCTACAGTTGCTTGGGAGATGGGAGAAGCGTCTGGGGTCTGTCCAGCATCTCTGCAGCTCCTCAATATAGGGGGCAGAAGGTGGGACACTAAAGGCAATAGAGAGAGAGGTCTGCTAAAAAAAAACACTCTGAATAGGCACCTCCGCTGGTGCAGCGTTCAACCACAAACATGCTAGCGCCACAGTAGGTTTGACTGCTGATGCTTGGCTAGCCACTGAGCCCCTCAGTGAACTGTGGCCAGTATCCAGTGAGTTAGCACCAGAGTCATGGGATGCCATGTCTGTGAGTTTCTTGCTCCACTCCCCAGTAACAGCTAGGCTCTCCGAGGCATTGATTGAAAGTACACCCTCCTCCTGGGTTGCCACGGCTGGGGACAGTGTTGGAGGAGATAATAAAGCAGCTGCTGCAGAATCACTAGTAGGCTTTGCTTCAGGTCATTGTAGGTTAAGAAGCAGTGCCTTAATCTAAGCAACCTCAGAGGCCAAGGTATCTACCCTCTGGGCCAAAGGATCTATCTTTCTATCTATCTTTGAAGTCACAAATGTGATTGATAAACATGCCCCCTGGAGGGAAATTAAAGTTAAAGGTAAACATCTTCCCTGGACCAACTCTGACTTGGTAAATCTTTTTAAATCACGGGATAAAATGTGGAAGATATACAGGGAAACAAAAGATGCTGCTGATTGGGAAAAATATAGACTTTTAAGAAACTTATGTAAGACAAAAACACGTAATGCTAAATCAGACTACTATAAAAATCAACTTTCTGAAAATATACGTAACCCTAAACAGTTCTGGAAAAACATTAATGTTCTTAACAAATCAAATTGAAATATCAGTTCCAAGATTCGCCATAACAATGAAATCGTTCAAGATCCACTATCTATCTCCAACATTTTTAATCAGCACTTCTCTTCTGTCTGTAATTCCCTTGTGTTTGATCCATCTGGAGCTCCCATCTCCTCTTCTAGCTCTCCCTGTAGAAGCTCTTGTTTTTCTTTGCGAAAGATATATCCTGTTGAAGTTCAGCGTGCAATCAATGAACTGAAAGATGACTGTGGATCTGGTCCAGATGGCATCGAGACAAAATTTATTAAGCTAGCAGCCCATATTTTAA
>JAQLOL010000024.1:2188377-2204412 GCA_029783665.1 Naso thynnoides
ATTATCTACTCACCCTCATGCCAATGGAAGGTCGGGTAAAGATTTTTAGTCCACAAAACACTTCTGGAGTTTCACAGGAAAAAGGCCTTAGAGTCATGTCTCAAACAATTGTAGTGAATGGTGACAAGGATTTAATTGTGAAAAAACATTATGTGTCGCAAAGCCCCAACATGCCAAATTGTTTTTAGCCTGTAGCTCTTAAGAACACAATCTGACACTCGTAAAGGGGCTCTAGGAGGGACCAAGGTGAGTTTGCCAATCTGTAGGATCAATTGGGAAGCAAGTCTGGCACATCTGGTGTCTGCTACCAGACTTCTGGGTAGCATGTAAACACAGGTATGCATATACCATGTTAGGAGCTACAGGCTACAGTGAACAGTGAGAGGCTAAAACATGGCATCAGTGACAACAACTTGGCATGTCAAGCCTCAGAATGCTTGGACTACCTCAGACAAACAGTATGGATGCAATTTAAAGTTTTATTATATTTTTTACGATTGAATCCTAGTCACCAATACAGTTGTTTGGGAGGTTACTGCAATGCCTTTTTCCAGTGAAACTCCAGCAGCGTTTTGTAGATCAAAAAAATTCACAAGACCTTTGAACAGCATGACAGTGAGTAGATAATGAATGAATTTTCATTTTTGGGTGAACTATCCCTTTAATCAGTTAACTTTAATCATAAAGAATTTTTTTTTTTTTTAATTTTGCCAATCAGACATTTAATTCAGAAATAAATGGAGCTGATTCTGTCGTATCCCACGATAAAGGATTTGATTAGTTTGATTAGAAGTTTTCAGGTCATGTGTGTTGCAGTGGGTCAATTACATGCAAGGCAATGATTCAACTTTAGTTTGATCATACGTATCAGAGTAACACTGTTTATTCATATATACTGGCGCATTAAAGAGCTAAGCATCAGTCACCTTTTACAGGACAGAGGTTTCTCTCTCGCATAATTAACATTATGTTGTTTTTATCTGGGAGCATTTTAGTAAACACTTACTTAGATGTGTGTTTTATTATTTATGGATTCACATGGAAAAAAAGGGTCAAATCACGCAAATTACTAAATAATATGCACATTTTTCTCACTTAGAGGCATAAGGTCATGCGAATAATTTTGGTTGCATTAAGTTCAGGTTGTGAGACATCTGAGATTTCCAGATACATTACAGGTGTATGGAAATTCATTTGTTACTCAAATTATCGAAAAGATAACATTTTAAACAGTATACCATTTCATTTTCAATGATCCACCTTCTTGAACTCTTACTATGAATTTGTCTAAAGACGTATTTCTTTGACAGCTTAACTAAAGTTTTAACTCAGATTGCATGACGAGTATAAAAGTTGGCAAACAGTCAGAAAACAATTAAAAACTGAGCAAAATTTCCTCTTTAAGGTTCAACATTGTATAAAAAAAAACATATTGCTGACATTTTAAGAACCATTTTAACTTTTAACCACTTTTCTCTGTAGCAAAATATTTTTTCAAATGCCCCTAAAATGTGTGGCGCTTTCTGCTGTGCACTGTAAACACATCATACAAAACATGATGCAACATCTTAGGTGCAATAGCTAATTTTTGTATTATTTGTAATGGATGCTAATTTTTAAACAATAGTATTTGACTTGGAAGACATGTAATTTATTTCGAATTTTGCCATTGTGTAATATATATGTGCATTGATAAAACAAAAATAAATTAACCAACTTGTAGTTTTGGTGCTGACTTACAGGAGTCTTTTGGTGGAAAGTAGTTCCAAACTGAGAGACCAGATACCAGTGAGTGAGAAATTTTTTTCATTTGTAATTTGGGTGTAATGACCCTGTAAAAATGCAATCAAAAACGGTAGTAACCCCAGAATTAAACCCCTTTAATATGCTGTAAATTTATGCAAATACTGAAGTAGAAAATCAGAATTTTGAGACAGATATTCGATATAAAATAAAAGGAAACAAACATAACATAATTACAAAAATCCCAGTTTGTAACATTGATCGACTGTAGAGCTCTTCAAGTTTTCTGTACTATTAAAGTAATATTAAAGACAATATCACATCAGACTGATATCTTTCCAGTGTGCTTTAACCAGTGAGACCTTCACTTGCTCTTGGTATGGTCAATGGTTATTTCACATATCATACATGATAGAAAACAGTAAAAATAACATACCCTCTGGACATAACATACAAAACATCAAGAATAAAAGCAATTAAAAAAAACAGATATTAAACTTAAGTCATTAAAAGTTTTGGTACATGAAGTAAATCATTTGTCCATCGATTATGCATCAGCTGTAACATTTCAGTGCTGCTTTTATTCCAAATACATCCGACAGTATAACCTGCGAATAAAAGATTTTTACATTCACCTTTTGACCCAGTTATTTGTTTTGTCAGTCACTCCTCAGTCGTGCATCTCTACATCCCTCATCTCAAGTGCTTTTGTACGATCCAAACGCTCATTACTAGTCAGAAATTTACCGTAAAGCAAGCAAACACAGCTCAGCAGAGACAGAAACTACCACAAGGCACCTAATGTAAAGCAGCTAAAAGTATTTCTAGCAACAAGGCTTTGGTTCATAGTAGTACTGCTAAAAGTAGAGTACAACTCGTCTTTTCTGCTCTGTCTCACTATGATAAATGGATGGATGGATGGCCGAGAAGGTGCAGAAGGGGAAAGAGGATGATGACGACGATGATGAGCAGATGGGTGGAGGCGGCTCTCACAGAGGTAGGAAAATTTCCACATCAGCATCACTTCAGAGGGAGAATGAAAGAAAGACAGAAAGAAAAAGAGACAGCTAGAGGGAAAGGAGAGGATAAGTGTTGAGACAGAATTCAAAGACTGCACTGCGAAGGCCTTTTTCAAGGTAAAGAATCTCATTAGCTTCTTCTCTCGCTAACGTAAGGCTTTTAAGAGCATTAGCACGGAGTTATTAGAGGCTGGCCTGCAAACTAAAATACCTTATAAATACTGTACATTCCATGAAACCATTCAGAAGAAAATTTCTTGCAACATTAATTGGTTTGACTGTCTGATTCCTAAATTGCCTTTGGGAGCTTTAAATTCTTACATTTTATCTCTATTATTAGCACTCAAACTAAAAGCTACAATCTAATACAACAGAAAAGGAGCAGTCCTTCAGTAAAGAAGAGAAATGTTTTAAATTTTTACAGAAATTCTACTAATTGAGGAACTCCAATCAAGGCATTATTGTTCAATGATACGCGATCGTTTTTACATGCTGACTGTGATCATATGAAAAAGACTGGGAGCAGGTTTTTGGCAGATTCTCCTCCTTACTTTAACAGTCACATGACCACTGAAGCAGTTTTTAACTCTATAATAAATTGTGGTAATGTTTTTAAGCAGCAGTCTGACATTTTGGAAAATACACTTATCTGCTTTCTTGTAGAGAGTTACAAAAGAAGGTCAGTACGACTCTCAACTGGAAATAAGAGGAAACGGCTAGCTTGTTAAAAACTAACAGTCAAGACATAATCTGGCACAAACCTCTTTTAAAACCCCAATATGTTGTTCTAACACATTGGTTGTGAGATTTTACGTGTTGTCACGATGCCGGAATGTTTCTGTTTTGATACTGGTACAAATACATATTTTGATACTTTCAATATTTTTCCAAGAAAAGGAAAATACACTTGTAAATATCATTATTAATATTATTTATTGAAAAACAAAAACAAAATATTACAAAAACTATGGTGTTACTTTGTCATACTAGCAGAAGCCATAATTACTTTAAACACCATAACTTAGAAAATATACTGATAAGACTGATAACATGTAGCCTGATCAACATATCATCATCTAGGACTAGGTTATGACATATTATACCATGGTCTTGGTGAATACTCAATTCTGATTGGCTGGAGGGTGTCAATTAACTTTTGATATATATAGACACCTATAGAACTCCTTATGTAGTTCCAGTTAAAACAGTCCAAACTAATGCGCTTCAGCCGCAAACTCTGCGACTTAAGAAACAAAATGAATAAAATATTGGAATATCTTTCTTCCAACACTGTGTGGTAACACATGAGCTGCAAGAAACAGCCTACACTGATAGTAGTAAAATGAAGTAGATAAACTAAGTGTCCACCGACTGAACTGTCTAATTTTACGCAATGGTTATCTCATGAAAAGGTGAGTAAGCCCTGTGTTTGATTTGAAAAAGGTTAGTTACTGAGTTTATGTGCGCTAAGACGCTACAGTCCTGTTTCGCCGTCCATCTGTTCAGCCCTGTAACGTAACTTCAGGCTGCAGCCGACTATAACAAATGTGCACCATTCATTTTCTTTGTGAAAAGTGCTTTTGATTTGGGGACAATGACATGGCTGACTGGCCAGCTAGACCTGTTAAACATACTGTCCAATCACATTTGCTCTTTGTCCACCGTGCGCGATCACGTCGGACGGTTCACGTCTCTACGTCGTCCATTCATTCCTGATAACTGACACCTCCTCAGGCATTACCCCTTTCCTATAAGCTAATATATATATTAAAAAAAAGAAAACAGAGTTCTAACGCTGTCCTTATACAAAGTGCTGACTGCAGCAATGTCACACGGCAGTGTCACCGCTGACAGCATTTGGCTCCAATTTTAGCAAGTATTATTTGAAAAAACAAACAAACAAATAAAATAAAAGAGGTACCATTTTTTTCCAAAACGCAGTATAGTACTTTTTTTGAATATCTAGTACCCCAGTACTTTTTCAGCACCGGTAACACGACTATTTTACACGTTATTTTATTTAGCTTTAGATGTGTGGGTAGCTGAATTTTCTTACCTACTAAGAGAGCCAGAGCTAGCTGTTTCCCCCTGTTTCCAGTCATTATGCTAAGCTAAAGAAACACTTTTGGAAAAAAACATATGTGGACCACTACTGAAAAGTGATCATTATCAGAACGACTTTTTACATAAGTTGCATTCATTTTAGTACTTTGTGTGTGTGTGTGTGTGTGTGCGAGTCCGGTATTAGTTTCTCTGCATAATACACTGTTTGTATTATATGTCATTTCTTTTGATTTGTACTATTTGTATGCATTTCCAGGTGCAATGCTCGACTGAATTTGTGTTGCTGTTTTGGTTCTCTTGTGTGTTATCAATAAAACCATAACCTTCCGTGTATGATGAAGTTTTACTCTTACAGTTACGATTTTCTGGGACGACTTTGATGGAAGTATGTTGTTATTAATGATCAACTCTTTAAAAAACTATTTTTTTTAAGGCATTCAGCACTTTGGGCACTTGAAAAAAATAATTTGCTGAGTCTGGATTATCTAAAAAGACATGTTTTGTGGTGGTAGGGAATAAACAGGTTCTTAGATGCATTGCAATGCAGAAGCAGACAATTTTGAATCTATTACAAATGTCCACTAATAGTAATTGAAATTTTAAATAACACAGAATAAACAAAATGAAAAAGGCGGGAAAATGGAAAAACAGCATGCTATGCATCCGGACAGTTTATGGGGAGCACATAAAATAACAAGAGAGAAACATGGCTGACCACGAGATCCCTTTGGCTTCTGCAAATTAAAGGAAGCAAGCTAACACTGCAGATTAAAAATTAAGCACCCAGTTTTTTAAACACTATGTTTAAAGAACAAGCCAGGAGCTGCATTTTTCTATTGTCACTTTAAAAATTTCCCTATAGATGTCTGCTAAATTTTATAGTCTTTCTGTGGCTGTTTCATTAATTTAAAGGATTTAAAGGATGCCATGTTTTTTTTCCCCTGTATTCTTTGGTAAATGATCTGTGTGGAGGTTAAATGGTAATTACAAGGTGACATTAAGGCATTAAGAAACATCAAGGTAGCCTTACAATAGCAATTTTCTATTGGATTATATCACTAACACAATAAACCATAAAAAGCTTTGATTCTATATCTCTGTATTGCATTATTAGACGTAAGATAAAGGGCTTAGGTTAAAGTGCTATAAAGACAATAATGGGAAAAAAAGGAGATCCTCTAGAGATGAACGTGACTCACACGCTAACACAACTGCTAGCTACTAGCACACAGATACACACACATCTGTCCCATCAAACACTCTAGACTACCTACGTGTAAGTTTGAAGCTTAAGTGTTGGACGAGGAGCTACAGTTAATCTATTTTATTTTAAAGACGTACAGAAATGAAAAAACAATTTCATTCCACTATGGGTCTTAAAGTTAGTGCAATCACTCATCTATCAGATAATGTAACTCAAACTTTGCGCAAAATTCTACTTTTGAGTAAATCCGGTTTTAAAGTTTTGGTTTTTTTTCGCCTTCAACAGTGCAGGCGCATGAGTTATGCCTCACCTACTACAGTTCCATCAGCCAATGATATCAGGATCTGTCATCTGTCAATCAAATCACTTCATCGCAGCGCTATAAATCTCAGAGGAATAGCAGGAAGCTTTGTGGGAGTAGTGATATTTGCCGGAGTTAGTGGTTTTGAGTTGTAGTTAGCAGTTTAGTGAGTTTTGAGAGAGTTACAGTTACAGTTAGCTACAAAACACACTGAGCTGGACAACATCCAATCAAATTACTTCGAAACACTCATTGTCCCACCCCAAACATTGAATATCCCACCTGCTGGATAACGTCCAATCAAATTTGTTTTCCTTACTCATGTAAAGTCGTGCTTTCACTTGGTTAAAGTCGGGGAAGGAGATGGTACAAACAGCCATTTCTGAACGTCTTTAACATTTTGGACACATTTTGCTCTGTTATGATCACATCTTTTACCATAACATTATGAACTTGTATTGCTTGCTTAACATACGGTAAAAATGTCTGTGTGATATTGTAACATTTAATGCATGTTTTCTATCTGTCATTTGACTGCCATAGTCCACATACATACAACTTTCCACATTCACCACACTGTGGTTTCTTCTGCTAGTCAACCTGAATTCATGTTCTGCATGTGTGTTTGTATGTTTGTGTGTGTGTGTGTGTGTGTGTGTGTGTTTGTGCGCATATGAGAATTTGCAACATTTTCTGCAACAGGAAACAACAGTTTCAGAGAAATGTTGCCTTGATCTAGAGAAGAGGCCAGCAGTATCAATGTCATTAACTGAACACAGAGGTTACTCATACTTTCCATCACAGGCTCATGAAGTGCTGAAATTATACTGATATATTACAGTTACCAATGACACTGTATACCAATGTCTCCATATTAAACACTTAATTTGTTTGTCTTGAGTGTGAGTTTTAGTTTAAAGAAGGTGGTTCTCAAGGTTACATTCCTGAGTGAAAAATCACATTTTCCATTGTAACGTACAGCAACGTGTGCCGCTGCGCTGGTACCCACCTGAGTACTTCAAGAACAGCTATTACAGCTTCAAGGGAGATGTATGGGCATATGGTGTTGTGCTGTGGGAGATGCAGACATTTGGTGAGTTGTAATAACTGATACACAACATGATAATGTGTATGAGATTATACTGGATTACAAGGAAAATTTGTCTTATTGTTAAAATAAAGATGTTCTTTTTATTATGAGGCAGTATTACATTGTCTACCACCATAAAACAAAATTATTGATGGCAGATAACAAAAGTTTGACAATAGTCTGGTCAAAATAAAGGCTACAAAATAGAAGTCTGTTTCTGAAATTCTGATATATGTGATAAAGTTGATGCCAACATGGTGACGTCTGATTTAACAAAGCAATTAAAAGTATGGAATTAAACATTTAAAAGGGTGGTAGTAACTGAAGTCATTAAGAAGAAAACATGTTAACAATACAAAATGTCAAAAAACATTAAAATTTTTAAAATACTGTATATCTCATATGTAACTTTAAAAACAAACAAACAAACAAACAAACAAACCTACATTTTCAGGTACACTGCCATATCCAAAACTTGAGACATCAGAAGCAGTGGTGTACCACATCTGTATTGGTCACAAGAACCCAAACCCTGAAGGCTGCAGACCAGAGATGTAAGTGAAAACTGATGCAAAACATGTTTATGCCATATAAATACTTTTCAAAGGCTATATAAGACAAGTCATTTTAGAAAATACTGCACAATCTATATAGACAATACTGAACTTTTGGGCCACCAGATTTTTTAGTACAATATTCTGTATTGTCGCAGCCACATGCCATTTAAGGTGCTCATACGTCTAGGCTTCAGAGCTGGCGTGGGTGCACATGCTTTTAACCAAGAGCTAACACAAAGGGGAGTCTGCTGTCAGACTGTGTAATGGTCAGTTTACCTGTGCTCCTTCTCAGGTGCCTGCAATAGACGGCCATGACTCGCTGATTCCTCAGCAGTCTGGTCCACTGCCTCAGCAATGTTCTGCCGTCCTTCCAGTGCGTCAGCTCTGGTTCAGGTGATCTGTGACTCTTAGCCACAATTCTGGCATTTAGTTAATTTATTTAGACACCAACAAATAACTTAGAAAACACTTATGTGAGGGTGAGAGCACCTTCCACGGTTTCCCGGCTAGTTTTCTCTTTCGGGGGGAATTCAAGAGAATGTGCTCTAGCCACATACTGCTTAGTGCTTTTCCACAAAGCCCCTGCTCTATGCTCTCACATCATCTTTATGGTGCAGGGTTGCCTGGCAACCAGCCGAAACACTATACAGTATGGCAGCATACATTAATCAAAATATTATAGAATATCGGCGGATATATTGGATATCGGAATTTTCTTACTTCCTAGTATTGGTGTTGGCATCAGCCACCAAAATCAGTTGAAGCCTACAAAGAAAACGTGGCACTACAGAAACTAATGTCTGAAATGGAGATGCATTCCTCTTGGGCTTTATTTTCAGTATTGACTCATACTGATTAGTTTACAAAGCGTCAAAAAGTTTTGAAAAATTGCCCATCACAATTGATCACACAATCAAAAAAGTATTACAAGGAGCATCTGTGGTAGTCAGTAGTTAAACCCAAAGGCCCAGCCTTCTGATCATGACACACACACACACACACGCACACACACACACACACACTTGATTACTTGCTTGCTCATGGTTGTCCATCAAGTCCAGTGATAACTTCCATCATGTTCTTTTGCGGTGGGTTCTTTGATGACTTAAGAGGCCAATGTGGGAGTCACACATTCTGTTGCAGGTGGGGCATGTGTAAGTGGTTGTAGTGGTGGTGGTGGTGTTAGTGCTGGCAGCTAAGGCTGTGTTCCTCCTGTGTCTCTGTTGTCTCTGTTGATGTCTTCTAGCAGTCCTTTCCTCCTTCAGCCTCTGAGTTCCTGCCAGGCAGCGTTGCCTAGATCAGTAGCAGCAGCCTCCACAGGTCAGAGGACCTGGAGGCAGTCACACGGGGGTCTGTTTCACCTTTTCAGTGAAGTTTCAAGCTGGTCCTTATATCTCTTTTTCTGCCCTCCTGCTGAGTGCTGACTGTGGTGTAGCTGGCCATACAGCACTCTGTGGGGCAGCCAATACAGACAGCCTGGTAGATGGCAACCTCGGTGTGCAGGTGAAGATTTTTGTTCTGAAAGACCCGATCCCGGAGTCTCCTGAAAGCAACCGATGCTTGACTGATCTGGTTTTGAATTTTGTGATTGATAGGACAGTTTTCAGAGGATGCTGCTGAGGTATTTGAAGGATGGAACAATTGCTAGCTGTTTGTGGATGATGGTGAAGACAAGTGGGCTGCATGGGTTAGTGGAACTCCATTGGTAGACGACTTCTGCCTTGGTGATGTTGATTGACAGCCCCATCCTGGTGTAGGCCCTTTCGACCTCATCAAAGATGGACTGTAGGTTCTGTGGAGACTTAGCCACAGTAGCACAGTCATCTGCGTACTGCAGTGCAAGGACCCACTCTCTGGACAGTTTGGTGGTAGCTTGGGGGCTCCTGATGTTGAAGAGGTTTCCGTCCCAGCTAAAATCCACTGCAATGTCCCTACTGTCCCTAAGCTCCTTATGGAGAAGGTGGGTAGCACATAGGAGGAAGATGTTAAATAGCACAGGTGCAAGCACACATTATTGTCTTACTCCTGTGCGCACAGGGAAGGGTGAGGTCAGTGAAGAGGTCACGAAAGTTGGTGGCTGGTTGAGGTTGTGGATGGGAGGGTGATCAGGCAATTTCCAGTAAAGTGAGATCTGCAGAAGAGTGCTGGTTGAGTAGGTCATCAAAGTGTTCAGCCCACCTCAACAGGATCTGGTTTTGGTCCTTTAAAAGTGTGAGACCATGTGCTGTTTTCACAGGGGTAACAGAGCAATTTTGGGGCCACAGATGTTTTTATACAGTTGTAGAAATTGTGCATATAATTTTTGTCTGCGTAGGTTTGTATTTCATGAGCCTCAGTTGTCCAGCATTTGTTTTGCAGGGTCTGCATAATCTTTTGAACCTTCCTGCAGGCTGTCTGCCACTGCTTCCTCGATGAGCTGGATGTGGGGTTGTTTAAAGTTGCCCTGTGTGCTTTGCGCATGTTTTCAAGCAAGCTCTTGATGGTATCTGAGTTGTCATCAAACCATTCTTGATGCTTTTTGCCCTTATAGCCGATGGTTTGAGCTGCTGCTCCGTAAAGTGAGGAGCTGATTGAGGTCCACTTCTGATCCATGGAATCCTCTGAGCATAGATGTAGTTGAGCCTCGCACAGCTTTTCAGTTAGGGAGCAATGGAACTCATTTCTCACCTCAGCTTTCCCAAGCTGGGTGCAGTTTAGGTGTTTCTTAATTGTCGTTTTTAGCCACTTGGGGGGTGCACTGACATGCAGAGTTTGGCAATGATCAAATAGTGTATTTAACATCACACTCTCAAGGTGTGCTCCCCTAGCCTTTTGTCCTCCCAGACTAATCCACAAGGCAGATGGGCAATGGTTGGTTGATGTCAGGGCATAACCACCCCGTGGACCTGTACATCACCTCTTGGGACCACTGCAGCTCTGAGATCCCATGTCATGTTGACCAGAGTCTGCAAGGTACCCAGTTACCATGTGCGGCCACAAGGAGGCCTGGCAGGAGTCTTGGTGATGGAGAGGCTATGTACTGGCAAGAAAAGATTTAAGCGTATGGCTGCTTTACTGTTCATCACAAGGGCTAGCCAGCAGCAGTGAGCTGTAAGCCAGAGGGGAGCAAACAGGTGGGAAATAGGCATGCACCTTCCCTCTAACTACTGCACTAGACTCATCACAGCACCCCGAGGGCTAGGCCACACACACACACACACACACACACACACACACACACACACACACACACACACGTTTTTTTCCCACTGCGTTTCAACATTCATAACTGGATTAATCCCTTGATTGTCTAAACACCACAGTCTTCATATCATGCGAGATTGTTGGCTGGAGCCATACACCCTGAGGCCCTCATTCACAGACATTGTCCACATGCTGGAGAACATCATTGAAAATGATGCGGTAAGGAGCAGATATCTTCTACATGTTAACATGGTTTATTATTGCTGTATTAGATGTTGTGTCATTTAATTCAAAAAATCATTTGACCATGGTGATGATCATGATCATGGTGTGAAACTTATTCTCAACCTTATTTAGGAGTCATGCAAAGCAACATGAGTTTACATACTGATTAAAGTCATATTCTATGCATTACACCTGTTTTTGCCAACTGCCAGTGTGTTACACCACAGCTGTTACACCTGGTCATATAAACAATAATTATTTTATAGCTGTTTTTTTTTTTTTTTGCAGGATTATGTGGATGTTGCAGGTCCTCAACTTGTGGTGAAGGATGAGGCTTCTTATCATGAAGCTAAATGTTTACAAGCAGCCAGCATCACTTTGGATGATACAAATGCCATCTAAATTAATTTACTGAAGCATCAGATAAAACGGTGATTTGAATGGATGTGAATATTTACAGTAAAGTGATGTAGCCTACAACTTTTAAGCTGCATTTATCTGCATCGGGGCAGCCTTTCAAACGCTGCTTCAAATGTAGTAACTGTTATGTGATCAAAGACAACAACAAAAAGAAAAAATAAATATAGCTGAAAAATTATTGTAATGATTGATGGTAGAAATGATCCTACTCATATGTTGTTTGGCATTGTAAGTTAGAACACTGGTCATGTTTTAGGGTCTACTTTAGCTTTTGTTTTCCTTATTTTCTATTTGTCTGACTATCTTGACATTTCAATTAAAACGTCAGTTTAATATGTAATGTGCATTATTCACGTTTTTTTAGTCTGTCAAAGAGCAGCAAAGTCTATAGCCTAGCTACATGTTCAGCCTACTTTCTAAAAATACATTTATTGTGTTTAGCCTGTTTATTTTAATAGTAAGAATATTGTTTTTACTTACTTAGCCTATATTTGAGTTCTAGGTTTTATATAATTGTCAAAGTTTGTTTTAAATAGGTTATTAATTATTTTTCTCAAGACTAGTAAACCAGGGACCTTGAGCATGTAGGTCAAGGTGACATTTTATTTTTTTAGAAGTGTTTTATCAGCGGAACAGCGATTACAGTTTATCTAAAAAGGTGTGCATAGGCCTACCAACAAATAACCTACATAAGCAGATACGATTGAGAAGGAATAATAATAATAATAAAGTGAATTAAAACGATTAAATTGAAGATTTCATAACATATATAGGCCTATTTTTGCGCGGAAATATTTGAGAGAACAATTCCGACAATTTTGAGAAGCACCTAAAGCAGCATGGCCTGTAAGGGATTACGCCATCAGGAACGCCCCCTTTTCCCATTTCCTAGCCAATGAGATCCACCCTGGAAACATGCGTTTACACACGCAATCAGACGAACTTTATCTCTTCCCATTTCTGCCGCTTGCACTGGATTAGAGATGACGGCCACCCGTGTATTAGAAATGATCTTTTTCCTTTATTTTGCCTCTCACATACCGATCACATTGTTTATTGATCTACAAGCCCTGCTACCTGGACACGTGTTTCCTCAGCCGGTAAGTGTCAGACGGAGATAGAAACAAAGTTACATTATACGCTTAAGTTACGAGGCTACTAGTTACAAAGTTACAATCATGTTTGAAGGCTTTTAAACGATTCACGCGATGAATTTTTATTCACAACAGCTGAGAGATCTTCTGAGGTGGTATGCACAAGAGTTCAAAGACCCCATGGTGATGGATCCTCCAGAGTGGTTCAAGTCTTTCGTTTATTGTGAGGCCTTGATACAAATGCCTTTCTTTCCCATTGCAGCTTACGCTTTCCTGAAAGGTCAGTTATCACATCCTGTCCTTGTATAAATTATTTGTTGTATTTTCCGCATATGAAGATAGTGTCCGTTTAATGCACTGACACACAAACACGCACGGTAACGTAAATAAGTGACTTTGATCATGGGTGGAATGACCATCTTACATGGTTAAAACCCCAAATCAACGCAGGTAAATGGATTTTCCTCTGGTCTAAAGGTTTTTACAGCTTTGAATACTTATAGTTATATAAAAAAATCACAGTAAATGCTCTTAATATTACCTTTAATGATTTGATCACTCAGTATTTTTCTTATCTTTCAGGTGGCTGTAAGTGGATCAGGACTCCTGCCATTGTGTATGCTGTACATGTGGCCACTACACTGGTACCTATCCTGGCTCATGTCCTTTTTTATCAGTTTCCCATGGGACCCAACCCTGGCCCTCAGACCCTGCAGGAACGCTGGTTGCTGGTGTTAATATATGCACCGTACCTGCTGGTGCCTTTGCTGCTACTCTTCACCATGCTGCTGTCCTCCACATACAACTGCACCTTCAAATCTGTCAATTTGTCAGCTACTACCAAGAAGAAGAAGTGACTTTTAACCAAGCTTCAGCTGTCCAATTACCTCTGATTTTAAGAGATCACTTTCCAAATTTCTGAGTATGTGATGTACTTTTAACTGAGTGGCTCTGTAAGCCTGACTGCACAGCACGATAATTTGAAGAAAACTGTAATGAAAACAGCCAGAATTAGTACATTTAACGTTATAGCTTTTTTAAAGCAAACACTTGTCTGTTGAGAGTGTTTTTTGTTTGTTAGTTGCTTTTCATTAGATCAAAAATGGAAATCTTTGATATAATCATTTGGCCCATGCAGACAAGTGACAAAACAAGCTCAGGAAAATCAACAAGCTAACAAAAACAAGCAAGAGCACAAACCTGAGAATAGGCACAATCCAAATAATAGAGAATACGTAATAGTAGCAATAAAGTAGAGGGCAACATATTACAATGGATGCTGTTTTTACTAATTTATTTTATACTGTCTTTAATGATGACTGTGTCATTGTGATTACTGAGGAATGTATTGTAGGACTAAATCTCAGAGGTGAATTGTATGTGGGACTGAACAGTACATTCTAGAACAGGAAACATACACACACTTTTTCTCAATGAGGAACTCAGGGACCTGTCATCCCAGTCCACTAACACAAGTGTGGGATTCAGCTCTCTTCTGTACTACCTTTCCGTCCATAACTATATAGCAAAGCAGAGCACTATCATAATTATAAAGGCCTCTGATAGTAGTAATGTGACTGATCTCTTGACAGAAATGAGTCATCTTGTAGAGAGGAGGGGCAACAATTTGTGGCTCAATGTTCTGATAGCAAGCTGTCCATGAATGTCAACACTATTCACTTCAGAAAACAGGATGAACTTGTCTCTTTACATTCTCTCACTTAATCAGTTACAGCAGGGTCTCCAGTTTACTAAGAAGTTTGATAAAGGTTAAGCTGCCACCAGGGGTTTTCCCAAGCAGATGAAATGTAGGAGGTGCCCACTACATCACATTGTGGTGCAGACTAGAGACTTCAGTGCACTGGAAATAATTGTACTGCATCATTTTAATACAAGCAAATTTTTTTTTTTCTAAAGCTTGTTGACTTTGACCCTCATTACAGCAAATATTCACATATTTTGTAGTCCATGACCCCAGTTCATAGCAAACTTTCTGTTAAAAGTTTTAGGTCAAGTTCAAGCCAAGATAATGAACTCAATGATGCCAGCAGGGTTATTTTGGAATTGGTAAAAGTCCCCTGTATGTATGCCAAACACAATACAGGTTTAATACACTACTTTGAAGTCTTAGATGTCTTTTAAAAAATGCTATGAGAAAGACAAGCAGTGTAATTAAAAAAAAATAAAGTATACGCACACTGCTGCATCAGGGCCACCGACAGCTTGTTTTCACCAACCTTTTGGATTATGAACTGTCATTTTACTCACCTAGGTTTTTTTTTTGCCATCTGAGCTTTATTTTTGCTTTTCACACAGTCGTTTCTTAAGAAAGTACAATACACTGAAGTACCAGTAGTTATCGATACACATGTAAAATCCTATATAGTCCAATACAACTCTTTAATAAGACCTGTCTTTGTGAAGCTCATTTTAAAACATGCCTGTCAGCATAACATTAGACTAAATAAACTTAAATAAATGTAGACATAAAATGAAGCCCATCCAAATGTGCTTTACACGTGATTTTACTGGACTGCTAGAAAGTCTGATAAACATGCAATATCTCAACAACAGCCCTAACTCATCACTTCGGCTACTCTTTCTCATCAATAGATTCTCTTGTCTTCACATGCCCTCACAAAACAATAACACTTTAATATCTACTTTTCTGTTTTTTTGCTGATATTGAATAATGAAAGAGAAGAGCAAGCCAGGGAACCTAGAAATTATAGGCCAAAGGGTATGACACGCAACAAAGTTTGCAAGCTTAAAATCAAACTGAACAACACTGCAAGCTAAGTGGCCTTCTGAATCCAAGGGGCTTATTTGGGACTGTTGTTAGTGTCTACCCTGCAATGCAGGGACTAAAGCTGACCCCCAATGCATGGGAGGACCCAAAGAGAGGAGAAAGTCGTGGACCTCTTTCATCTTTGTAATATTTGTTGGCTGTTCATCTGACCTCTGTAGCTCAGATCTAGCTCAGGTTTCATCGGAAGTCCCACCAGTCTACTTTTCAGCCACCAGAGGATGCCAAATCAAAAAAAGAGTATGCACTGAAGGACTGACAATGGTTGTATATAAATAACGCTGTCAACATGACCGGATGATATATTTCTTTAATATTTTTGACTATAT
>JAQLOL010000024.1:2212412-2227032 GCA_029783665.1 Naso thynnoides
GGAGTGGCCTCTAACAAAAAGACGCATAACTTCTAAATGAATTAATGTAACACGACCAAACTTAGTTGAAACACACACACACACACACACACACTTTCATCAGTCATGGCTTGTCCCGTCCCTACACTTAAGCCCTGGCCCTTCCATAACTCATCAACTGTTTTTTGTAGACTCTGGTGGGCGACATCACTTCATACAGGAATTTGTATTTCTTCACTTTCTCATCAAATATACAGTAAAGAAAGGACCTTGACATTTTGAGCTGCTGGTTGCAGCCATTGCTAATACACACTAGTTTATCTTTGGCTCACTTTTTCCATTTTCTTGTTTCTCCATGTTGCTTGTAGTACAATGTTAACCTTTTTTTCTCCTTTAACCTCAGTTGGCTTCTTATCAGCCTCATCAGCTGTTCTTGTTGTTAGAGTCATGTGCCTTATGGCTGGGTTTACCCAACAGGAAATTTACTTCACTCTGGTTTGTGCAACTGTATAGTCACAGTAAGCCTCTGTATTTAATTAGACAAAGAGAGGATCTTTATTCAGTCCTGCAGTGTTTCCCATAGGATTTTGAGAAACTGTAGGAGGTCAACCCCGGACCCTCTAGGGGGATCTGGAGGCTTGCTCCCTCATATGAAAAATTTGTACATTTGTAAGTAAAATGCATTGATCCAGTGCACTTTGATAGAAATATTAAGAGGCTAAATCTGTTATGATCTACGTGCTCCAGTAAACTTTTTTGTTTTCATTTATATTATAACTGATAAGTAGTCTTACATTTCACAATGAACATAAATAATGACATTTATTAATTAACTTATTTTTAAAGAAAAAATATGAGACATTTGCTGGTTCCAGCATCTTTAAAGCGAGGATTTGTTGCTTTACTTCATAATTTATGACAGTAAATGAAGAGTCTTTGGGTTTTGAACTGTTGGCTGGACAAAAGAAGCAACTTGAGGATGTTACTTTGGGCTCTTGGCAGTGGTGGTAAACATTTTCTGCACTTTTTTAACATTTGCATAGACTAAAAGATTGTTTGCTTCCCTCGTTGATAATCAATTTACAGGGTCTGATGTAAAACGAGCTAAAAACTATGTTACATCTAAGTTCTTACTCATGAATTCAGACTCTGGATTGGCAGGTGTAACTTTGCAGGAGCCTGTTAAACATGATGATGCAGTGCCCTCCTGCTTTAACCACTGCAACGTGTCAAGGCCCTGCCAGCAAGCTGATCTTGAATGAGGGGGTAACGTTAGATAGACCGGTGCCACAGGAACATTTCAGGATCTTCATCTGCCTCTTGCTGAGCAGCAAGCCAGTGATATTAAATGACCATAGTGACAGCATTAACATACATGCTTTGATTGAATCAGCGCAAGGTTTGGTTTTTATTTGCTAAGCAATAGTTACACAAACTATGTGGGCATACAAAAGTCCCTTTTGTCCCGGCACAGATTTTCCAGTCATCCTGAACACATTTTCTATCATCCCCTGGACAAAGGGATGCTGTTGGTCTTGAGCCCCGGCCTGCGTGCATACAGCAAGGGGGTGGGGCATATTGACTGAGAGACTTAGGACTGACCAAAGAGTGAAGGGAGATTGAAAAGACGTGCTTTGCTGAGCAGTGGCACAAAACACAGGGTTAAAGATCTTTTATGTTGTAGTGGAGAAATATTTTTTTTAAATTTTGAGACTGTGGCAGGGCATATTAAACTGTTGCTGGCTGCTGCAGGATAACATCTAAGTGTGAAATTACTGGTCCTGTCTTTTTTTTATAATTTATCAATACATATTTTTAGACACTGTTAAATCCATTCAAGCATTGTCAATATTTGAACAGGCATGAATGAATGTCAGTTAACCAATTCATAGTAAACATCTGTTTTGATGAAGGTATGTATCTTTAGATGTGTTGTACACTCAACACCTACAAAGCAGCTGAAGCACTGAAATTTTGACCCAGATTTATCAGAAGTCAGTGTTCTTGTCTTTGCCAACTGGATATGGGTTACCTATTTAAAGTCTCATATAATGACCCGTGTGTTGTTAGGAGAAGTTACTGATAGACCTGCTGACAGTTGGTATCTGCTAGGAAAGGACAAGTCTCTGATACAGTGAGAACCCCATAAATGGTGTTAATGATGACAGTGTTTGACTTTTTGATAAGCATGATTCTCCTAACGGAGTTACTTCACCCATAGCAATTGTCTCAAGGCATAACTTTGCTTATGAAGACTGACAGAGCTGCTAGCATGGCTGTAGCAGGTCAAGAAGCAACAAATGGCAATATACAGGAGGAGGAATAGATCAACCCAAACAAGCACTGACATTTCACAGTAGCCTTATCACAATTTTAAAAAGATCCCATTAAATATGATTTTTATAGCCGTCTCATTGAAAAACATAACAAAGACGTGTAAGTCATACCAAACAGATTGAGATGCTTTAATACTTTTTCAGTGTAGACTGTGTCAACCTGTGGTCCATGGACATGGCAGCTAGATACAGTCATGTACAGTTTTTTAGTAAGAATTTATTATAATGTTTAACCAAATCCTTTCCTAAATTATAATATTGTCAATGACTTTCCCTTTAAACTCACTCAAGCTCACACCACAGTTTACTCTGTTTCTGTTTGCAGTGCTCCTCCTCCTTGTGTATACCAGCACCACATAGACTAGACTGCATTGTGTTGGTCGAAACACTAAATAAATACTGAGTCGAACTGTTTATGTTCTTTTGTATATTTGATCTAGTTTCACAATGGAGGTGTTCATTCACCCACATTGTGACATAATATGTTAACACTCCACCACTCTACCTCAGCACTTCTTGTGTTACTTGTTGAATGCCCAAAAGAAAACAACCATTTATTTTTTTAGGACTTTGTAGCCCTGCAGATTTTCAGTGTATAGAGAACCAATGGCTTTAAAATGCTGTCTGAGGTAAATATCCTTTTACCGGCCACTTTATTAGGTAGACCTGTTTAACTGCCTGTTAACGCAAATATGTAATCAGCCAATCACATAGCAGCAACTCAATGCATTTCAAACAAGAAATTCAAACCAAGCATCAGAATGGGGCAGAAAGGTGATTTAAGTGACTTGAACGTGGCATGGTTGTTGTTGCCAGACAGGCTGGTCTGAGTATTTCAGAAACTGCTGAGCTACTGGGATTTTCACGTGCAACCATCTCTAAAGTTTAAAGAGAATGGTCTGAAAAAGAAAATATCCAGTGAGTGGCAGTTCTGTGGGCAAAAATGCCTTGTCGATGCCAGAGGTCAGAGGAGAATAGCCAGGCTGGTTCGAGATGATAGAAAGGCAACAGTAACTCAAATAACCACTTGTTACAACCAAGGTATGCGGAAGACCATCTCTGAACGCACAACACGTCAAACCTTGAAGCAGATGGGCTACAGCAGCAGAAGACCACACCGGGTGCCACTCCTGTCAGCTAAGAACAAGAAACTGAGACTACAATTCGCGTGGGCTCACCAAAACTGGACAATAGAAGATCGGAAAAATGTTGCCTGGTCTGATGAGTCTTGATTTCTGCTGCGCCATTCAGATGGTAGGGTCAGAATTTGGCGTAAACAACATGAAAGCATGGATCCATTCTGCCTTGTATCTATGGTTCAGGCTGGTGGTGGTGGTGTAATGGCGTGGAGGATGTTTTCTTGGCACACTTTAGGCCCCTTAGTACCAACTGAGCATCGTTTAAACACCACAGCCTACCTGATTATTGTTGCAGTTCATGTCCATCCCATTATGACCACAGTGTACCCGTCTTCTGATGGCTACTTTCAACAGGATAACGCACCATGTCACAAAGCTCAGATCATCTCAAACTGGTTTCTTGAACATGACAATGAGTTCACTGTACTCCAGTCCCCCCGCAGTCACCAGATCTCAATCCAATAGAGAACCTTTGGGATGTGTGGAACGGGAGATTCACATCATAGATGTGCAGCCGACAAATCTGAAGCAACTGCCTGATGCTATCATGTCAATATGGACCAGAATCTCTGTGGAATGTTTCCAGGACCTTGCTGAATCTGCAATGAAGAATTAAAGCAGTTCTGAAGTCAAAAGGGGGTCCAACCCTGTACTAGCAAGGTGTACCAAATAAAGTGGCCAGTGAGTGTATACTGTAGGGCAAACTTACCAGGCAAATGTTAATAAAGTAGTTATTCTATCATAAGAAAAGAATCGACAAGTTGATTGAAGCATGAAAAAAGTTTTAAATGTTGCTTGAGTACATGTATACTTAGTGAATGCAGTGAACCTCACGCTGCTTGTGTGTGAGTGCCAGCTACCGGCCTGCTACCTGATGTGGAGTCTGTGCACCTATGACTGATTGCAGGTCCTTTTTCCTGCTTTAGTTTGGAGGAGATCTGCTCATTTGCTGATTTAATGATAGTCTTAAGCACACAGCTAAGCAATTTCCTCTTCTTCCTTTGCAAAGCTGTTTGTATAAGCAAGCTGCAGCAGTGTGAGGTAGATCTAGGTCTAATTTTAATTTCCCTGTGTCTGGGCCCTGTGGCTCCCTCTCTCTCCTCTCACTCATCTGCACACTGCAGCTTTGCTGTTGAGATTTTTGTGTGGTGGCAACAGAGATTACAAAAGGTGCATTTGTTTTGATTTTGCATTGAAAAATCATTAACCATGCATTTTTGTCAGATTGTCATAAATAACCTTGTATTTACTAGATCTTGTCAGATCTTTCAACTGCGTATCAGTGCCTTTTTCAGTGGACCTAGTTTGCTCAGCTGTCATGGAGATTAACTACTTGTCACTCTATCAGATTGTTAACTTTTTCTGGGAAGTGTTTTTTTCAATCACATTTAATGATCATCCTGTGGAAGACTGTGGAATGCATATGAAAGCTACAGGAAAAGCTACTAAGTGACTGTAAGTGGAATTGACCACTGCTTACAAGGTCAATAATGAACAGTACCATAAGAATGAATATCTAAACTGACCTGTTAATTGGTAATGGGCAGGTGGCATGTGGTAGGTAGTTTTAGTATATTTATTTTTATTCTATGTAACCTTTATTTAACCAGGTAAAAAAACAGTTGAGATAAAATCTCTTTTTCACTGATGACCTGGCCAAGAAGGCAGCAGAGTTACAAGTCGGGGTGCACAACAAATTACATACAATGAAATACAAAAAAGGACAAAACTCATAGGACAGAAACAAGGACGCATCAGCAGAAGAGTACAAATAAACTTGTAAAGTGCAAATGTAAAAGTACAACTAAACAATCAAATAACTTTGCTTACTTGGTCTGTTATTGACACAAACAGAAACATAAAGAAATTCATGGAGATTAAAGTTTTTACAATGTAAACAGAATATAAGGGGGTTTCTAAAATGTTTTGGTTTGTGAGCCAGTCTTTCACAAGAGTTGATGTTACTCCTAAGGAACAATGTGTTCCAGCCTGCAGAAAGGGTGTGTGTGTGTGTGTGTGCGTGCGTGCGTGCGTGGGCGGGCAGTACATGTTTTTGGATACTTACAGGGAGGGTTTTTGGAGTTCAGAGGTTTTCCTAGAAAACGCACAGTGTGAACCCCACTGGCGTCTGTCCACATTCCCTTACAGAACTTTGCTTTCCAGACATTTAACTTGCTGGAACTGAATCTCAGTGGTTACTTGTTCTTTAAGGCAATGACACACACAGTCATCTGGTATGATTTGTGTAACATATTTGATTAGCACTTAGACACATGCATTTACTCACATGATCATGTGTTACTCTTGAATCTCTTCTTCTCCTTTTCACATTTCTAATAATCACATGTCTGGGACCATATTGATTTTGAACTGCTTGTGGGAAGAATTAACATGTAGAATCTGTACATTCTTAATTTAAAGGTCTGTTGTCAATGTCTTGTGAAATTATTTACTCACTTACTTCTCTGACTTTTATCTCTGGTTTTGTTTCTCTTCTGTGTGTGTGTATGTATATCTCACTCACTGACTTCATAAAGCTTACAAGGATATGCAGATTTCAGCAGATGTAAAATAACTGACAATGCATGGAGATGGCCTGTGAATTTCTTGGGTTACTAAATGGTGGAGGAAAGAGTAGAAAATCTGTGCTGGTTAAAATAGAAGCCCACCATCAAAATTTAGTAATTGTCAGGTTTTTCAAAAATTATAAATCACTGCAAACATGAGAGGTTCTCGATTGTATAGTCATCAATGTAGACAAAAATATAAGGGTCAGACTGTATACAACATTGGCTGCAGACAGATACACCCACACAGAGAAGATAATTATTACATTAAAATCTCTGTATTCACCATCTTGGCATTAGCACTGTGTTTCATTATGTGACTCGACTACTTCTGTCAGGTTACTGTTCTTTTATGGGATGTCCTGTTCTATTCAGTGCATGACTGAATCAGCACTGTGTGTGTACTCTATGTGGCCATACACAGCATATCTCTGTAATGACAAATTTTACACCAGCAAAATAACAAACATCCTCCCCCGCTACCTAACAAGCAATGTCGACTTTTGTCCTCAGCACTTAATGTTTTCCTGCTGACACAGTCATCTGTCATTGTGTGCTGCTGTTATGTCAAAGCACAGACTTTACTATGAAATGACGCCAGTTTACTCAGAATACCCCGGATTGTGTTTGTTGGTTGGTTGCGTGACAAAGCATAGCTGCTTTCCACAAATGCTTAACCTCTCCCCTCCCCAGTGTACGCACACACACACACACACACACACACACACACACACACTCTCTCACAAGCACATGCTCAATCACTCCCAAACTCTCCTCTCCATCTCCACCCCCTCCAGTTTGGCCATATCCCATCCCCCATATTATTACATAACCTTGCACTCTTGGAGCTGGACTGTGATGCAATAACTGAAGTACTAACCAAACACAGTGTTGATTTGGCTCACAATGACTATTGGCAGTCCTCAGTTAGTGTTTGTGTGTGCACCATGTACCTTTTTCATTGCCTGTGTATTGTTTTTGTCAGTGTTCATATCTCAGTGTAATAAAATCCTTTCATTCTACCGCCCTGCCTTGAGATGTGGTTGCTTGCAAAACAGCTTCAAATCAGTGTGACAAGGTTATGATGACAGATGAGCTATATCACAGTTGTTTGGGAATATCTTGTGCTAGAATAGAACATTTTGGAGCCTTGCCCTCATTTGGCAGCTATCCAACAATGACCAGAGTCTGTCAATTTTATTATAAATGCAGGCAACACGTGAATGGTACGTTCTAGAAACATTTGTTCTTGTAAACATTTCAACGGGCTTACACTTCAAGCTGCTACTTCCTTTAAGTTAACACAAAGACTGCCCCCTGTCACCACCTGCCTCTTGGAATTCATCTCATTTCTTAGCATTTAGGCAACAAATCAAAGTAAGGTAACTGAAGCTGCCAGAGACAACAACATTTGAAAGTGCAAAAACACACACTCAAAGTAAGTACAAGCAGCAGTTTTTCTTAGAAGAAATCTACTCAGTCTGTTTTTTTTGTTGATTTTGGATTTCTCTGACGTGTGATAGTAAATACTCAAGTATGTTATTGCAAGACGATGGCCAGTCCTCATTAGCATCTGCGTCTGTGTGTTTTATGATGAGACAGTGACGAATCAGTTACCCTCCCTCCTCTGGCCCCATGGTGACTCTGCCCCTCCAATACTTCACTCCCATCCCCCTTCTCCTCCAGATTGCACTGCAGAATACATCCTCATTATGTAATTCCCCAAGCCCCCCCCCCACATGCACACATGTTCTCATAAACACACAGTCAGAAGCATACTGGTGGCCCATCCCCCCACCACCACCTGCCCCAGTTGGAGAAAACACTGACTGAGCTTCTTACCAACCAAATAAAAAAAGCCCATTGGCCCGGGGTCACATGTCAGTCAGCTTGCATCGTGGGCAAAGTGCTGTAGCTAGAGTTCAGACCACAAACACTAGTATTTGTTTGTTGTGGGATTGTTTAAATGCTGTTAGAAATATCAGATACAATTTGGTTTTAGTGTTCTGCTAACTAGAAATACTAATGGGTTCAAAGCTTGATGTCAGTCTCATTTTGCTGTGATTCACTCCCTTTCATTCCACATACTGGCAGATTAATCAGCAAATACAATATGTGCTTTCCAGTGGTGTTAATATTACCTGGTAGTACCAAGCAATATGTTCATTTTAATATAATTCAGTCTCTACCCCATTAACTTGCACTGCTCCACATTCTCAGTATCTGGTGTGAGTGAGATGCTGGGTAAACATAGTAACACAGTCTTTACCTAAAGCAAACTTCCTTTAATTGTAGATTTTGATAGAAACTAATTTGAGCCCCCTCTCACAACTCTGCTCAACACTTAAATAAATTTGATCATGCTTCTTTTGCTGGTGTGTTTTATGTCTACACAGTGGTTTATGTTGAATGAGGGTGATTTAAAACCATTTTTAGTGTAAAGAGCATCAAGTAGCATTACCACGCCAGAAGTGTACATCTCTACTGGAGATAGCATGGTCTTCAAGCGCTGGTATAATTTTAGCAATGGATGTTTACTTATGGCTGTGTGGTTGAGCTGCCTCAGGACAAAGGGCCTCTGTAACTGATTCTATGTCTTTTTTCTTCCAGGAAACAGCCAACTCAGTTTTCCTCGTCATGGAGGTGAGTATAGAAACGTGTCTGTCTGAATATTTCATGAGTCAAACTCATTACCTTGTACGTTGTCAGTCATGTTGGCAAAGCTTTTTTCTAGGTAACTGCTTATTTTGTTATTTACTTTAAAAAGAAATTACTCTACAACTTTTTTTTACATTAAAAGTAACACAAGTGATGACATAAGTTATTATGAATGTACCCTTTACCACAAGAAAAAGGTTTGAGGCATTTGTAGGTGCAACCCTAACACTGGCTGTCAGCATTTATTCTCCTCCTGTTACTAGGCTTCACTTACATTGTTTTCTCTTCTCATCTTCTTCTATGTATTTTTCTCTCTTGTTTTCTTCCACATTGTATCAACTTTTTCTCTCCTAGCCTGCTGGCAACCTTACCCTTAAGTATTCTGCCAAACTTTTCTCAGTCATTTTGCAACACTCAGCAGGGCTGAAAACAAACCTTGACTTCTTGTTACTTACTAAAAATACACCCCTCTGTTTTCTAGGAAACACATTCCTTGAAAGCTGGTTCTTAAAATATTGCTTTGGTTTATGTTTAACTAGCTCTTCATACTATATATATTATATACTCCATCAATACTCCTTTGGAATGTTGTTTATTTGGATCAACTTCCGTATGATTAGGAAACAATAATTTAAAAGTATGCATTACACTTTAATTTTCATTATGTTGTTATCAGAGTTTTAACAGGTGAAAGACAGTGTAGTTTTAGGAAATGGCTTTTCTTGGTTATATTTTTAATTTTCAGTTACCGAATGGTTTAATGAATATTGCAAGGGCTGTGCTTGTGCTGCAATTCAAGTGTGAACCTGAGTCTGACCAAATCAATGCTGACGCCTCATGTTTGTGTTACTCCAACATGGAAGTGTCAGATTTAAGTGTTTTACATTTGCACTGAGCCAGGTGTATTCCAAATGAAAATAATTGTGTTCAAATACCCTTTGAGTGTGATTGAGAGCTTCTGTAAGTGTGTCCATCACAAGCAGAGAGATTAGATATATACAGACAGATTAAATGAAGAAGCCTGAATTAATGATTAGAAACACAGATAATGTATTTTCTTTCAACACAGGAAACAAGGGCTTGCTGAATGGTTTGATGAGTTTGAATATGATGTAAATAAACTTTGGTAGTCACCAGATTTTAGCCTGATTAAACACCTAAGGATGATTTTGGAGATAGTATGCTCTCCAACAGGCTCATCAAAATACAAAATTAGCTCATATATTTTGTTTTTTGAAGGGTTACCGAAGCACATGTAATGTTAGCTGTGCTTGTTAAATGGGCGAACAGCATGTTACACTTTTCACTTTTACCACGATGAGCTCAAAATCCACAGAACCAGCCAGAAAATGACAAAAATCTGACAAGATTGCATGAGTTTCAATGGAGCACAGCCGTGTAGTTGTCAGACCTCAGTCAGAGCTGGCAAATGCTACGTTCTGATTGGCCCGTTTGCATTTGAGGGCTCAGGGAAGGACCAATTCTAGTCAATGTGTGTGCTTCCACCAGCTGCGGCTGTGTCGCGTTCCGACTCCGTCACAGCTCCAGAGATCCGGAGCCCTCCACAGCAGATGCGCAGGACGTCTATTTTTGCCAGATGGCGGAGCACAACGCAGCGGTTCAGCACAGAGCAGATCATGCGGGACAGGAAGGGAAGAGAAACTAAATTAAACAACCAGTTGATTTTCAAAATAAAAAACCTCCTGTGTTGACGCGAATCATACTTCACTGTAATTCACTAACAAAACGTCACGATGGAAGGAACCAGGCCTGAAGTCAATCAGAGGTTTTCAGAGACCGTGGTCGCATGGGATATTTTAATTACCGCGAAAACTCATAGTCTTGCAACTCAAGCTGTTTGCCCTGCTGCACTCTAAAATGCAGCCGGTGGGTGCAAAGCACACGCATCCAATGGAGTCCTGGGGTCAGACAAGCCTCAGTGTTGGAATTCGAGGTACATATTTCATTTTATCATCATCATCATCAGGTAGTTGCCAAAACACACCAAACCCATTCAGATGCAAGTCATAAGTGTTGAGAATCCATATTAAGGCCATCCCTTCTGTTGCTGTTTAAATTCATTTTGTATGAAGATTCTGTTGCAGGAAAATGAAATGGGCAAAATGGGACCTGGGATGGCCAAACAATGGAAGACTGGAGACTGTGTCCAAAACTTGACCTTTTTCCACCACAACATCCAGGTTAGGTTGCTGCACTCGATGGGCAGACTGCGTTTCGAGCTGACAGAGTGCAGAACTCCAGCAGGGAGAGGGGAGGCTGACAGACAGTCAAAGTGATGGACAGTGTTTCCCAGATTCTGATGTGAAGATGTTGACCATATATTATCATCACTTGCTGTCGCTGTTTAAATCCCCACAGATGCAAATGCACTATATTTATGTATACTGCTCTATTTTATTTTTTATGCTGCTCTATTTTAAGTTTAATTATCTATATAAGCATATGTTCTTTGTTTTTAGCATGAAATGAACAAGCTTGATACCTTGATCTTCATTGTACTGTTCTGGACTACTGATTGCACAAAAATAATGTGAATAGGTCATTCTGGGATCTGAGCAATTGCAGTAGACATTTGTCAATTTTTTCTAACATATTTAATCATAAATTCAATAGGACAAGAAATCAACATTGTTAGTTGCAGCTTTACAGTGCGTTCACACCAGGCACAAATAAAATGATTTACTCACTTTGTCAGTGTGAATTTGAGTGCCACAATATTTTGTTTACTCGCTTCATTCGCACTAATAACTCGTTGAGTGCATATTTACCTGTATGTGAGTACCAAAATGATGCAAGTTTTGGTGAGAAGGGATGGACTTGGTTGAGCTTGATTACACTACAATGGCTGCTGCTTTGTACCTGCTGTAGAAAGCCCAAAATGACGCAGCCATGTCTGGGTCCATCGGATCCTCCAGAGGCACACACATCTTAGGGAACTCCACCACCTTCTCCAGTAGCTGCGCCTGATGACGGCCGCTTCCGGCACCACTTCAGCCTCATCCGATCCCTGTTTAACAACAACCTGCTGCCGAGGATGGATTGGCCATCCAGGATACTAAATAATGTATATACATAAACTTCGGGTCCTTTATCCAAGGTGCAGAGTTGCTAATTAATCAATTCATATTCACTGTATAGTCACATGCTGATTTAATTTATTGAAATAGGTTTCTTCTCCATTTCTCCAGTGAATGAATCTCTGGCGTTACTTCATTAATGTGTCATAAGTCACAGTCGAAGATCTAGGCGCTGAAATGTGCTCAAATCGTGCCACACAATTCGCGGAATTTGCTTCGCCCGACAATAACTCTTGCCTAATTGCATTGATTTTACATGTAATTCACTCATGCAAATGATTTTACTCACCTCCTGTGTGAACACAACATTACACCATAGGAAGACTATCTATTAGTCTGCTTCTTCCCCTCAGCATGGGCTACACTATCAGGTGGCTAACATACTGCAGGTTTACCTGTTATACTAGCCTAGCACTCAAAGTCCTATAATACATTACATTCAGTTTAACTAAACTACCCAGTAGCAGAAATAAAGTTATAGTAAGGCAACTGAGAAGTTGTGTTCACTTCTGTGGTTTTACAAGACCACAGTGATGTTTATCAATGTTTTCAGATAAAACAGTCTGTACTGCACATGCTCAAGCTTTAAACAGAGGTCAGCCTGAAGGAAGATGATGACAACTTGATTGAAAAACAACAAACTCTGAAACGCAGCTGATGGTGTCGACATACGACAGAGCACGGAGCACACCTGCAGCGGAGCGTTTCTTCAACACAACCAGTGGAATCCCTGGGTTAGAGAATATTTCGTCATGTAATAGTTCTTTGAGGAAGCGCAAAAAAACAAACAAAAACAGCTTACTGGAACATGACTGGAAGCCCTTCTGCTCTTTTCCTATTCAACCAAAACTGGTCGCTGAGGCTCTGCTGCAACTAGCAGTGTGCATATGTACAGAAATGTCTACATGTCTACAGTGGGCAATTTTTTCCTCTATACACGTATGATGTCTTTGAAGAAAAAAAAAAGACAACAAGTTTTTCATACAGGTGTCTACCGTTCAGCCGGCTTCTCTCCACCTAACCTTTTTTTTCCCCCTCTTTCCACAGTGGTGCGCTGCCACCAAGTGAAACTTACCACAGCTGAGTTTAACTTGAATGGTTATGGATTTTTCGTTAACATTTATGCTACCATTTCTGTGTACATGCTCACACCCCTTCAACTCTTTAAGTTGCCATGTTGCCATGGCTCTTTCATGCAACAAGCCGGGGCATGCAGAGAGAGCAGGGAGGAATGGCTGTACCGCGGCGGTGCGGTGTGTGTGTGTGCATCCCTGTGTGTTTGTGTGGAGAAGGTGAAGAAAGCACTGTTGGTATCAAACTTGATAGTGTAGTAAATACTATCTGTGTAAAATGTTTTTTTATCAAGTAGATACAGAAGTATCAATATTTTTGACAACCTTAGAGAGTATCATCTACATTTAAACCAAAAATAATTCTTAAGATTTCATACCTAATGGTAGCTTCTCTGTCTGTAATAAAAATATGTGGCCACTGATAAAGGGACTCAGAAATCTGGATGCATATGATTCTGATCGACTGGACAATTTGGAACAGGTTCCTTACTGGAACCCTAATCTCGGCTCCCAACCTTAGATGACATATGTGTGCCATTTACTTGATGTTTATGTCAGTTATGTGTTTGTGTGTTATCTTTGATTTCAAGAGGTGCTACTCTGTAGGTAAAGCTACAGCGAACAGTACATTAAACAAAGTTATTAGACCCATTAAATCCTCAAACTGAAGCAGCAGAAGCAAACAGCAGAACAAGGTGACAAACTCAGCAAAAATGTCATGAACTGTTATTTGCTAAATTGTCACCTACTAAAACCACTTATCCATGCTATCCGAAGGCAGAAAATATGCCTATTTAATCTTCGTCAAAATTTGATATGCGAAATTTATTTGAAATTTTAAAGACTGAAATTTGCTACATTGGTCCAACCTTTAAGAAAACCTGCAGGTGATTGGCCCTCATTGGCATACTTGGCTCTGAACATTTTTTGTAAACATTTGAAAATTGTAATTTCTGAAGTCTGAGGAATCTGGAAAACAAACAAAGTGATGATTCCCCTCACGAAGCACCCAGTCAGATCTGAGTTAAGGAAGATCTCTCCTGTATTCAGTTTCTCTAACAACAAATCTTTTGCAACTTCAGGAATTTGCTGTTTTCATTCACCAAAATTTTCTTAATTCATATTTAATCAAACAGCTTTTAGTTACTCTGTGTATGCGGTGTTAGTGCAGGGAAGAGGAAGAAGGAAAAGAGATTAGCCAACAGCCATTTACGACTGTCTACGCTGTTCAAAGTTTGGCAGGTGAACTGTCTGTAGCCTCCAGGCCTTACTGCCGGAAATCTCTGCCATGTCATCAACACCATTTTTTCAATGAGACACAACTGAACAGGCAGACACAGACAAACAAACACAGCCAAGGAAACAAGCTACACCAACAGCTTAGTTGACACAACCTAACCAGACACCTGAAGAGGTGAGTGATCTCCCTCTTCCTCTGGAGAACACGCGTGTACCCACCCACCTCCCATTACCACAAGGATCTAAGCCGCTATAATTTATACCTTTGTTCCCAAATGGAGGACAGCACGCAGGAGCTGGCTAGCTGTGTGTGTAATTACGTTCAAGTGAGGGGATGCTGGGCTGTGTGTTTGGGGCTGGGATTTGAGGCCCGGAAGGAAGGAAGAGAGAGGGGGGGGGGCAAGAGAAGAAAGAGAAGCAGTGAAGCTAGCGAAAATCTGGTTATTTTACACATGGCTGCTTTGTTAATGGACAGTGTGTCTGTGTGTGTGTGTGTGTGTGTGTGTGTCTGTCTGTAGTGTGCATGTCAGG
>JAQLOL010000024.1:2227132-2238516 GCA_029783665.1 Naso thynnoides
TCTCTCTCTCTCTCTCTCTCTCTCTCTCTCTCTCTCTCTCTCTCTCTCTCAATCTCTCTCCCTCTCCCTCTCTCTCCCTCTCCCTCTCTCTCTCTCACTCACACACACGCACACTCACACACACACACACACATACACAGATCGATCATCAAAACAAAGTTACTAATGCTGCAGAGTAGGAAAAGCCACATGACTTCAGCTGTTATGAATAGAGGTGAAGGTATGTGTGCGTGTAATTTCATTTATTATCAGTGTGTGTCTGATGGATAGTTTGTAGAATTATGCAAGTCTGTATCATGTGGAGATGTTAAATGTGTGTTTGTCCTTGAGTGAGCGTTCCTATGTCTTCATGTTTTCTGTGCGGGTAATGTGTATGTGCTTGGAACCACAGCAGCGTTGTACAAAAGGCTCCTTCTCTAGTTTAGAGTCAGTCAACACAAAATGTTATTGTGATAGTTTACGACAAAGGCCAGCATTTCTGCTCATAGGGTCAAGTCAGCTGAAGCTGAAAGGATACATAATGAAAAGCAGAAGTTATTCTAGGAGGTTCTGTTCTATGTGGATCAAAATTCCAATATACAAAAACACATAAAACAGCCTAAATGCGTACATACTAGTTTCCCCTACCAACAATACAGACCTGTGAAACTGGAATGTGCAGATTTTATCAAAGTCTGAGATATAGCCTATAAAACACAAATAGCAGACAAATGCCCTCCTAGTGACAGGCCCCATTAATTTATGGGCCAGTCTCTAAGTTTTACATTACCATCAGTCTGTAGCCATCTTATGTTGTCAGTGACATGATGCAGAGCTCCAGACTGTGACCAAAAGGTCGTGTTTTGCGACCATTGTTTGAGACAGTGTGAGTAAATTTTTAAACTATTCGCACGAGTGCGACCTGCAAATTTGCAAACGATTTATTTTTTATTTTTTTATGTTGAAAAACAGGAGGGAGTCCTTCATTGTAGGCCTATGGCTGGGATCACACTGAGACATGTGTCAGTAGGTGCAGCCGCTCCAAAAACTCCATCTGAGTGCATTTGGGGAAAAAACAGCTGCGAGCATATATTGAGCGCCTGATGGTCTCGTTCGGTACTGCAACACTGGAAGCACTCGTTGATCAAGGAGAGTTGAAACTTTTGAGAGGTGTCCTTCAGACCTGTCCCCCTCCATTTGCGCTGGATTTCTCTCAAAAAAGTGGGTAAACGCCTGCAAGAGCACATCAACGGGGCAGTAGGAGTGGGAGGCTGTGAAGTTATGTTAACGAGTGCTGCAACTCTGCATTTTAAGCGTCTTTAAAAAAACAACAACAAAATTTTAACCTTTATTTGCGCCAGAGATGACAGCTGATCAAACTTGGATCAGCTGTCAATCAGTTTAACACTGTTTTTGTTGGCACACATCAGTGCAGACATTACAGAGTTTCTCTCTCTGTAATGTTACCTGATCACTTAACATCTGCTCTAAATAAAAAGCTGTGTGCTGTATTTAAACTGTGCACTGTGTCAAGCAGTGGCACACAAAGAATTTCTACTAGAAAGAAACATTAATAATTTTAATTTATTAGCATTGTCTATTTATTGATGTCCTGATTTCGAAATTATTATTTAATATTCCAGAATATAATTAAGGTGTATTGTGAACACTGGAATTCATGTAGGCTAAATGTTTCAGGAACATTTAGATTTTGTCACTTTTTTTCAGCACTTAATGATCAGCCTAACAAGTGACTTTTTTTTAACTGGCAAACAGACTCACCTCTGACTTTAATCCATAAAAATAAACCAAATCCATAACAGTTAACATAAGAAGTAACAACTTATGAAAAGAAAACTATTTTTAATGAATGCAGAAAGTTGAAATTTGCCTTGCAGGTCGATTTAAAGTGTGGCTCCTAAATTTTCTGCTTACACTCCTAAAAATTTTCAGTTAGGGGTTACAGCACTCCTAGTTAGTTAGTCTGGAGCCCGTCATGGGCATAGGATGTCTCACTCTGACAGTAAAGGTTTAAAGTTTCAGAAAACCGAGATGTTGATTTTCATATTTTTGCAGTGTGAATAACAGATGGGGTTGTTAATCCATATCCCTTGTAATGCCGAAAGGCGTTCCTCAAACACTCTTAAGCAGTCGTTTATGAAAGAGATTATGCAAAACACTGAATAAACACGACATAGTGCTAAAAAAGGTGTTGTTTCATTAATGACTTAAAAGACTTGCTTTAAATAGTTCTCATCAGCAGAGTTTGAATCAAAAGTCATAACTCAAGGTCCACTTTTAAAGGAGAGCTATTATGCTTTTCCATCTTTTCTGACCTATAAATGAATTTACGGTGTTGGATTGTCATGTTAAAAGATGCCAAAGCTTCAAATAATGAGGTCTGTGCATTTGGAAGCAAGCCCTGCAGACTGTTTCAGTTGGCTCTGCATGCTGTATTTCAGGAAGGTTTTTTTTTTAACTCTGTTGTTATATGTATATTTTTAAAACTCTGTTGTTATATGTCTCTTCAACGTAAATGTCTCTAAGATTTCTTCTAGAGCTGTTAGCTACAGCCCTTTGAGCCACATCACATACGGTGATTTGGATTTTGGAAATCTGGTCCTTGGAATTTAAGTTAAACTTTAAAAAAAGTCTTTATCATTGATGTGTTGTATCTCTCCACATTAGTAGTTAAACACACCATCAAATTGTCCTTGTGTTTTTTTCAGTACATATCCTTCATTTGGGTACTAAAGTGAGAAGTCCTCCTGAAAGCTTCAGTGTATAACCTATTCATGACCTTTGAGATCTTTGAGTTTTAGAGGTGTGTGTACAAGAAATGTAAAAAACCCAGTAAACTCTCAGATGAATGGCAATAGGCCAGTCTATCTGTTAGATAACTATGGGTGTTTACACCTTTGCTTCATAAAATCACTGATTGTGCAGCTGGTACAGCTAGCTTATCAGTGCACTTTTGCATAATGTACTTACCCCACATGTCCTCAGTTGCAGTTTACAGAATGGGTCATGGTCTGACCATTTGATGACAGGGTGGTCCAGGAGTCACTGTTTGAGTTACACTGGTGGTTGTGAAATAAAACCTGTGAGGTCAACCAGCTATCTGTCTTGATCTCGTAAGTCATTTTGACTGTGGACAACTGTGTTCACTTCCAGGCTGTTAACACTGTGTATGTTATAATCATTTGTTTCAAATATTTTTATTACTTTTCAAAAGCAGAGGTCCAATACAGGGCAGTACACAGTACTCCCCTGTATTGGACAAACCACGACCCCCTCAAAAAAAGCAAAAAACATACAAAACCCCACTAAATGACACCCCGAACAGCCCACTTCCACCCTCACCACCTCCCTTAGCCAGTCCCCACCTCAGAGCGCTAAACTGACCGATTCAGAAGGTCAGGAGGCCCCCTCCTTTTCCAGGAAGGAAAGCACTGGTCGCCAATCTTTTTAAATTGTTCAGTTCTGTCCTTTATAGAGTATCTGATCCTTTCCAGATGAAGGGTGTCTGTCAGCTCCGTCAGCCATCTTTTCAGTGTGGGCACCTCTTTCCCTTTCTAACACATTAGAATCAGCTTCTTGGCTGTGATCAGTCCGTATGACAATAGAAGTTGTTGCGTCACTCTTAGAGATCTCAAGACGTCTGAAATACCCAAGATTATTAGGACTGGTTCAGGTTGTATCTGTACTTTAAATATTTTTGAGAATAAACTGAAAATGTCAACCTAGAAGCCTTGCAATTTGGCACACATGGCAAAACTGTGCAGCAGATCAGCTTCTGTAGCCTCACATTTATGACATAAGGGCGAAATTTCAGGAAAAATGTTGTGTAACTTCATTTTTGAATAATGGATTCTGTGTAGAACTTTGAATTGGATTAAGCGATGTCTAGCATTTAAAGAGCAGGTATGGACATGTTCTAAGCTGGAGTCCCAGGTGTTATCAGAAATTTGTAGTCCTAATTCCCTCTCCCATTCAGATTTAACCTTATTCATGCTAGGGTGACAAAGACCTTGCAGTCTGTCATACAGGATGGATATTACATGGTCTGAACCTGTGCACAACTTTAAACACCCATCCAATTTATCAGGGGGTGCATTTTCAAATCCTGGCAGATGCTCCCTTACATAGTCCATGATTTGAAAATATCTAAAACGGTGAGCCCAGGGTAGGTCATATTTTTCCCAAAGCTTTTCAAAAGATGCAAAAGTCCCCTCTACATAGAGGTCACCAATATTACCTATACCTAACTCTTTCTAGGCATTAAAAAAGCTGTCCATGATTTTTTTTTCATTATTTTATTTGTAGATTTTCTATGTAGCAAACAACAGAAATACAAACGCAAGTGCAAAAATACAGAAATAACTCCCAGCCCCCCACCCTAAAAAAGGAAAGGGAAAAACTGAAATCAAATAGTATGTTAATAATAATAATAATAATAATAATAATAATAACAACAATAATGAGTAAAACAAACAAATAAAACTGCTCTTAAAGAGTACAAGGTGATAATGATAACAGTACCAGCCACAAAATGAATGTCTATGACGTTGTCTTACTGATTAAGATGTGAGGACATAGCAAATATACAGTATAGAGATTAAGTGTGTACAGGTGTACATTTCACCAGTTACATGCACGATTATCTAGTTCAGTGTTGACACACAAAACAGGAAAGGTTGCCACATTTGGTCAAAGGATGCAGAGGTTAAAGAAACACTATGTCGGATCCTCTCCAGATGCAATAAGCTGGTTACTTCTGCCAGCAAGGTCTTAAAAGAAGGTACATCCTCACTTTTCCAAAAGGTTAGAATGTTCCTTTTTGCGATGACCATGCAGTATTGTATTGTCTTTTGTTGGGGTTGGGTTAAATATGAGAGGTGTTGAGACCCGCCCAGTATAGCAGTGCATGGATCTGGATTGCTTTGAATTGTACTTGTGTGGTAATTGTTTATTAAGTTGAAAAGGAACAGGAAAAGGAAAATATAGCCTAAATAAATAGTTGTATAGTAATAATATTTTAATTGCCATTGCTTTTAAACAATACAGAAAAAGCTGGGGGTGCTGCTGCACTTCAAAACTTCCATATGCACAGTCTCAGTGTACCTTGATTGCCCTTCGATGTTTGATTTTAAACTGTTTTATTGATTTTAAGCTTTTTATCTCTGCTTTAGCTAAGGGGACACTGAGAGAAGACACATTGAGAGTTTTCCTCCAGCAAATTGCTGCTGCCATGCGCATTCTCAACAGCAAAGGTATCATCCATCGTGACCTGAAACCCCAGAACATCCTGCTGTCCTATGTGGGTCGCAAGAAGTCCAACATCAGTGGCATCCGCATCAAAATAGGTACTGGAATTAGAGTTAGAATTGTTTTCAAAGTGGTACAGGTTTTTCTTAATTTTTGTTTGTTGGCTAATGTAATGTAATCCACATCTATATTATTTCGCATAATTAACATATACTGTACAATTCCACATACTCCATTTAATATCAGTATGATTGTGTATCTAGAGCCTTTGTCTGTTGTTTCAACTGTTGATCTACCTCTAATTATGTAAGAGGGCTGAAATAAAAAATATGTAGAACATTTATCGAAATCCAGACTTATTGGTCCAGTATGTTTGACAATGATTAAACAGATTCTGAAAGGACAAGCTATGTTCAGTTTGCCTGGTATGCTGGACCCAAACGTATCTATGCTTTGTTTTGGTACCTCTAAGTTAATTTTTGACTTTAAAGGTGCATTATCAACACATGATCACAAAAAGGGCCTCTGGATGCAGTTAGATTACCAACCAATCAAAGCGAAATGTGTGACATAGTGCCAACACACACTTGCAAGTTGAGGCAAAGATTGTTCTGATTTCCAGCAAAAAGAGAAAGAAAACATTAAGTAAACAAAAGAAAAAAACACATTGCAGACTTTTGACTGACACTCTCAAATTACAGACATGAGAAAGTATAAAATGTGTTTCTTAAAAGATTTTAGGTGAGTAATAGACTATGCATAACAAAATCTTGATTTGTTTTTGATCAGCAGTGCCTTGTTTGACAGTTGGATCTCAGTATTGTTAGCCCATTAAGTTGTGCTGGTACATCAAATATACCATGAGCTCCGCTGATTGGTCTGGTTGCCAAGCTGGCGTTCGGTTGTTCCTACCTTGAATTAAAGGAATAATCCGGCGAACAATGATCCCAGCCCCATTTCGATGCATGTTAGCCATTTTGATGTAACTTTGCTCTGGTCAAACCCGATACAGGTCGATGAGTGAAAAAAACTCTCTGGAGGTCTTATTTGATGAGTACCCATTCAGAAAAAGACCCTGGGATAATTTTTTGCCGGATTATTCCTTTAACAAGTGAAGTATAATAACTGGTATTGAATTACTTTTGGTCAGAAGCAGAATGTAAGGCAAAAATGCACAGGGACTGAAAGAGAGATCCATTTTTGGTGCTCATAATCTTGACCATCAAGCAGATAGCTACTATTCTGTCAGCACTCAAAATATCTTTTCAAGTAGAGTATTGTAATTAATGTATTTATGACTTTATTCACTGTGTTAGAGTGCAAGACTGTTTTATGCACGTATAACTGTTCCCAGTGTTTATCTCCCGTGCAACCTCCACGGTTGTGTTACCAGTAATAATAACTTGTGTATGGACAATAATAACTTGTGTGCTGTCTGCATTCTTTCATGTTTGTGCCCTGCAGCTGATTTTGGCTTTGCACGCTACCTCCAGAGCAACATGATGGCAGCCACGCTATGTGGGTCACCCATGTACATGGTCAGTGTGTAAACTGTATATGCTTTGTGTGTCTAGAATTGCAGCTGAGGTCAGTCACTTTAAAAATGACCTCTCAGCTTTCTCAGAAATATGTTGCATAACTGCATAACCTGCTCTGAATCTTTTCTTGTGACCTTTCCTCCCCCAGGCCCCAGAGGTCATCATGTCACAGAACTACGATGCTAAGGCTGACCTGTGGAGCATAGGGACAGTCATCTACCAGTGTCTGGTTGGCAAACCACCATTCCAGGTCAATACTGTGCACAAAAAACCACTAACACATTTGTAAATGTGTGTGTTAGGGGTGGAATGGTTCACAAAATCCATGGTTCAATTTGTATCATGGTTTTGGGTCACGGTTTTTGGTTCAGTTCAGTTTTTGTTTTTGTTGTAATTTCCTTTTTTTAACGCTTCAGAAATATCATACATCAGTACAAAATATGTTGCATAATTATCCGCCATTTACAGGATTTAAAAAATCAGTTATTCTCAAGGACACGTCATGCAATAGTGCAAAAACCGAAAGAATGAGGCACTGACACAAGCCACTGCTTGTGTGAGTGCTTCAGGGAGATGCTCACTTGATGCTCACTTGTATGGGGGCAGGTTTGCAAAACAGACTTTTTCATCTCCCACTCCTAAGTAATGTCACAGACAGTCCCAGTTAAGAAACTTTGAGTGGCCCTGGAGTCCATTTATATGTAGTAAGAACTATGTAGTCTATGTCGGACAATTCTTTGATAATTCCGCGTCGTGTCTCTTCTGAAAGTTCGGGAATTATTGTGTTGCTGAAGTGTTGGCAGAAGGGAATATTATAACATGGCTCTAGTAGTTAAATCAAATGCTGAAATCCTGCATCATCCACCACAACATAAGGCTGCATATCTTTCGCTGTGAACTCCCCCAATGCTTTCATTATGGCTTTTGCCCTGTCTGACTCTTCACTGAGTGGCTGTTTTAATGCTGTGGGGAGTAGAAGTTGTTGTTTCCTACCTGACTTTCCCCTCCTTGTGCTGTCAATTGACACACTGGGATGATGTCTTCATAGATGAGCCAACATATTAGGGGTGTTGCACAATGCTTGTACACAGTTGCAGTTTTTATCCACCACTTTCTTACCGCCATCATCATAGGTAGCACTAAATACAAAATGCTCCCACATAGCAGACTGAAACAATGCTGCTGGCGAATCCTCCAACTCTGGGCCTCCTTTCTCTTTGCCACTTGCCACTTTCCACAACTGACCTGCTGCACTTGATACTCCACCCCTCTGCCTCTGTGCCAGTTGAAAAAAGTTCACTGGGTTACTGGTGCAAGGCTCACGTTGCGCATGTCCTGAGGCGAACAATACACACATACCCTGAACCGTGACAAGCGAACCAGACGGGACAAATTTTTTTCATGAACCGTTCCATCCCTACACCTACTGTGTGTGTCTCTATCTAATTTCTATATTAATATTTTCAGGCCAATAGTCCTCAAGACCTAAGGATGTTCTATGAAAAGAACAAGAACCTACAGCCTATGTAAGCCACAAAACCTCTTTACTTTTGTTTTAAAGCTCCTTTTACAGTGTGTGATTTGGACAGGTGAAAGTTGACAATTTCAAAAAAGAACTGAAGTAAAATCTTTGGCACCAGTGCAAGCTGATGACATGGCATGCCTCTGATTGCATCTGTTATTTTTAGTCATAGTAGCACGGCTTTATGGATGTTATTGTTTGTAGTTTGAGCCAGCACTAAAAATATACCAAAAACTACAACATGAATTGACACAATATTTTAGACAGACATTCATGGCTCTCAGATAATGTATGTAGAAAAGTCCACAATACACTTTACATTCATCACACTGATGTGGTTGTTTAGACTGCTGGTTTTTTTACCTTTTAAAATGTAGAGTTACAGGATAACGTGTGTGCAAGCTGTAAATTGCCAAGGAACTGCACTGCACTCACAATAAAATCTTTCTTGTTCCATCAAAATTATGTTATGAACTAACATGTCAAAAATGAATATTTTGTCTTTGTGAATTGATGCCAAAACTTCATCTGAATCATTATGCACCTAAAAATGTACTCTTTTCCACCCATAAAGGCACCTCTGACGAAACCAGATATTAATGTTCTCATGCTTTTGTTACACAGCATCCCAAGAGAGACGTCCCAACAACTTTGCAACCTTTTGCTTGGGCTGCTGCAGAGGAATCAGAAAGACAGGATGGACTTTGGTGAGTGGTGACATAGTAGCAAGTTTTTACACGTTCATCCATCCATCCATCCATCCATCCATCCATCCATCTATCCATCCACCATCATCCACTTATCCGATGTCGGGTTGTGGAAAGCAGCAGTTTCAGCAGGGGGCCCCAAACTTCCCTTTTCCTGGCCACATCAACCAGCTTTGACTGGGGGATCCCAAGGCATTCCCAGGCTAGTGCAAAGCTATAATCTCTCCACCTGGACCGGGGTCTGCCCCAGGGCCTCCTCTCAACTGGATGTGCCTGAATCACCTCCATAGGTAGGTGACCAGGAATCATCCTTACCAGATGCCTGAACCACCTCAGCTGGCTCCTTTCAACGTAAAGGAGCAGCAGCTCTAGTCCGAGACCCTCACGTTTGACTGAGCTTTTCACCTTATCCCTAAGAGAACCATGGCCTCAGATTTAGAGGTGCTGATCCTCATTCCAGCTGCTGCACTTGGCTGTGGTCTAATCCAGTGAGCGCTGAAGGTTACAGATCAGCGGTGCCATGAGGACCACATTATCTGCAAAAAGCAGAGATGCGATCCTTAACACTGCCCCAGACTTGTACACTTTGTTAAATAGACACATCATCTATGACAGCCCCATAACACCCAGCCTTCAGCATTTCCGGACGGCCCTCATCAGTCCGTTGGGCTTTGCCACTGCGGAGTTGATTAACTACCTCAGTGACCTCCTCCAGAGAAACTGATGTTGATCCCCCATCGTCCTCCAACTCTGCCTCTATCGTAGAGGGTGGATAAGTCAGGTTCAGGGTCTTTACACATTAAATGGAAAAATGTATTTTTCAGGGTTATGTACCTTGAAGTCTTGATGTTTGTTTAAAAACTAACCTTCTCTGTTCCTGTAATCCCTCACTCTGCAGACACATTTTTCAGCCATCCTTTCCTGGAGCCATCATCCAACATTAAAAAATGTAAGCACAAAGGTCACATTCCCAAGAAATATATAAACTTACTTACTGAACTACACTTTTAAAATTATCTGACTTGAAAAAATGATTAAACATGTATTTATTCCGCTCAGCGTGCCCAGTGCCAGTACCCAACATCTCCAGTGCAGTGACAGACAGTTCCTGTGGCAGCTCCCCATGCATCCGCTACAACTCCCCTCCTGTGAGTTTAATATTATTTTAAAAATCCTCATTTAGAAAGGATTACACTTACACTGCAACGAATGTAATAAAATGTCAACCGTGCATGCTTGCTTTTTCCAGCATAAAAGTGCCTTAAAAAGTTGAACATGGTGTCAAAAAAAGAAAAAATAAACATTCCCTTAATAGTTTTTTTCATTTTATTAGCTGCATTCCCAACTCCAATGTTGTCCCTTTTAATAATGTTCTTTTGTCATAAATATTTACTCAGTCCACTGAAAGTCACAACAGTCTCTATGCTCAGTGGCACATCTCATTGCGCAGCAGCAGTGGGAATGCAGGGTGATTCAGTTCCCCAGGATGTCAGTGCTCTTTGTAGCAGTTTGATTACATTAGGTTGACAGTCGGGTACTGCCCTGCCTGGAAGCCTTAATTGCATCATTAAGGAGGCAGACTAAACTTAATCCTCTTTTTTTTCCGCTTCCTCCTCTCTGTCTGTGAGCAGTCTCTCCCAGACATGCAGACACTAGCAGAAGATGGTCTGTCGTCCCCTCCACTTGGCCCACCCAACTTCCTGCAGCTGTCCAAAGAGTCTGCAGGAAGCACCAGCAGTAAGAACTCGTCCTGTGACACTGACGACTTTGTCCTGGTTCCTCACATCTCTACTGACAGCTGTAAGTGCCAACACATGCTGTACAAACACACATTACGGGCTGGGATGTTTTGAGGTGGTTAGCAGTGGACATAACATGATGAAGAGATGGACTTTGCTTTTGCTCAATCAGCACTTTCTTTTTCTTTTCTTTTCTTTTTTTTTTTTCTCTTTACATTTAATGAATTAGGAAAAATAAATACACCCAGTATCCTCACTAATCTTGGGTCTTAGCGGCCCAAAGACAGAGCAAAAACGCTCGTGTCCCCATTTTATCTTGAAAAACTCGGGCGGTGGATGTCACTGGGTGCACTCCTTTTCCTACAGCACCACATAGCACAGCATTGCACAATCCAGCTAGGAGTGATGGCGAAGGAGGAGCAGTTCTTTTAAATGGAGGGGAAAATATCTGCCGGCGGAGGAAGACTTAACAAAACATGGATTTCTCAGAGCGATCAATGTTCATTGATTCATTAATCGCTGATCAATTAACATCGCCACGGAGAAAAAAATTATATTACCCATCACCTGCTGGCTTCATTCATTAATTTCAGAGTTCATTGTTAATTCGCACCACAAGACTTACCCTGCA
>JAQLOL010000024.1:2252711-2262882 GCA_029783665.1 Naso thynnoides
GGTGATGAAACTGATCTTTAAAAAGCTGCACAAACCCTGTGGAATGTCTAATCGTGTGTGTGTGTGTGTGTGTGTGTGTGTGTGTGTGTGTGTGAGAGAGATCACAGTTTGCGTTTTGGGGGCATTGATGATACCATCAGATGCCCTGCCTGTCAGTCAATGAGCACAAATCTTTGTATTTACACAGATGAATTTGATACATTTTATTCATGTCTGCCAAGGGTTTGATAAGGAAACTTGATTTGGCACAACAGGGGTGTGCCAAAGAAAAAAATATAACTTGTGGCAGCTCCAAAACTTTCCACAGTACTCTTTCTATCAGGACTGTTCATTGTTGAGATCAAGATGTACGTGTTTGTTCAGTGGGTCTTATGAAATTTTCTGAAATAAGTGTGATGACTTAGGATTTCATACTTAATTTCAAAAATTTTGTGATACTTTTATTTCTCACAATCTGCACTGCCTAGCATCCGCTCAGTCCTTTTGCCTCCTGTCAAGTCATCTGCTGTGCTCCTAATAGTGTGTGTACTTAATGTATGTACTTATGAGTGTATATACTATACACATGTACTTGCCAGGTGTGCATTAAGGCCAGTAATATAAAGTATATAGCAGTTATTGGTGGAAAAGAAGGTAACTTCTTGTTGTGCAAACAGATGTAGGCCTGCTCCTCTGTACAGGTGTGTATAAATTCTTTTTCAGTGTAGAAATGTGTATAAATGCATTTACAGGCACCCAGCTGTCTCTGGGCCTGTTTCTCTGATGTACTGTTTGTATTCCAAGACATATCTGGGTTTCAGTTTATCTTGCCTGTGTAATGAGCACTCTGAACCACGCAACGCCTTTTACTGCACACAGAGTGAAAAGGGACGTATAACGCTGAAGGAAACCCTGAATCTTTGCTCTATACCATATTGTTCATGAACTGTAAATAAATATGGACTGTTTTAGATAAAGCATGGGTACCATATCAGCATTTTACCCCATAGAACCTCTAGAACCTTGAATGTATATACCCTGTTGTTTTGCACCTCTCCAGCTCGATCTGAAAAAACATTTTGAAGAACTCTGCAGTCAGTCACGACCCTGAAAATGCAACACTTTCGGATCGAAAGTGCCCCCCCACCCACCCACCCCAAGAGAAATGTTAATGTTATACTTGTGTTGCTCACCAGGGGTTATCTCTCTTTGTTCTTTATGGAACACAAATACAAACTTTGTTATTAAAAAGAGGAAAAAGTAAAGATGTCTTGGTTGTTTTATCATTTCAGGTTTGGTTGTGTCAAATTCCCAGATAAGAGTTTGGTTGAAAACGCTTGAACTTACTGGTAAACAATATATGTTGAATGTTATTTGAGATAGAAGATTAAAGCTTGGATGGCCTGAAAGGATTGAAGAGAAAAACAACAAAAAACTGAACAGCAGCGATTAAATTATTTGAAAGTTTGACTTCCCAAACTTTCTATACAAGGCTTCAAAAAAGTTAGTTCTAGTCCTTTCTTCAATTCCCTTTGTCCACACATGTACACAGATGATATGAAAGTATTTTTTCCAGAAGAGAGCAGTTATACTCCTTGCACACAGGAATCCAAAGCCAAAGAGTACTGATTGCTGTTAATTAACAACATAAACAATACTATAAATATACTTTTTTTTTCCTCCAAATGTTTTTGACCAATAGTCTACATAAATCAATAATTATTGTTATCCTAGCTGTTCTGAGCAGTTTGTATCAAAATGGAGATGTCTGGTCTTCTTTGGACTGAGACTGTCCAGATAAAAAAAAGATATGACTGTTCTGCATCTTTAAGTTTTGCACTGACTGTTTACTGTATGTGTCTTGATTCTTAAATTATCTATACAATTACAAATCGACCCTTCCGTAACTGTCGCCCTCAAATGCAAACGGGCCAATCAGAGCGTAGCATTTGCCAGCTTTGACCGAGGTCTGACAACTACACGACTGTGCTTCATTGAAACTTATGCAATTTTTTAGATTTTTGTCATTTTCAGGCTGGTTCTGTGGATTTCGAGCTCATCGTGGTTAAACGTTGAGTCTGGGGCACCTTTAAAAGTGATGCTCGTAATTCGGCGAGTTTTGAATGAGATTTACGTTCTTTACCTTTCCAAAATCAAACGCTGGAAAGTGTAACGTTATGCTCTGGGCTGAACCGTTTGCCCGTTCTCCTTCCCCGTCAAACCTCTCACAGTTGAACAAACACAGCTAACATTACATGTGCTTCGGTAACCCTTCAAAAAACACTGAGGCAATGTTACGTTGTTATCAGAGGATAGCAAGCCTGGCCAGCTAAGCTAAAGTCTATGGCTGCAGTTTGGAAATAGCTGCTCTCGACAGTCTGCAGCATTAACTCGAACTCAAACCGACCAAAACGTCCATCTTTACTTTTAACCTTACTATACAAAGAAACGTGTCCTCCGCTTGACCTAAACGGGAATTGTTACGGTCTTATAATACTTCCATGCAAAAATTACACAGTATTTCTCCAAGGAGTATGCTAGCTCCGAAAGCTTGACAGACATAGCAACAGTAACTAAGGGGGCGGGGCTTCAGAAAGGGTCAATTGTTCCTTAAATGTTCTTCTTCTAACAGTGTAGTTATTTTATTATTACTGCTATTTATACATTTTTCTCGCATTCTCCACTTGCTCATGTCATGTTCTTAAGTATAATTTTTGCTGGTTCTTCTAATTTTCACAATGTGTGACATGAGCAATTTGTTCAATACAAACAAACAAACAAACATAAATAAATAAATATTTTAGGCGAGATAACGCCTTCTTCCACTTCAATTTTCAATTTGAATGTTTCCTTTCAGGTTTTGACAGAAAGATTGACGACATTTTCGAAATTCTGGAATAGGCTATGTACAGGATCTTTGAAGTTACAATCACAAAAACATTTTTAAGTGAGTTAGGCAGATGAGACAGCGACGAATCTGAGGTTGAGGTCTGTTCCAAACCACGTTACTCAAGATTAGCACTGCGCCCTGCAACTGTAGCCTGCGGCTACTTTTGTTGTTGTGGGGGGAGGAGCTCAGCTGAACATGTTTTGTAGATGATTGGTTATTTCCTTGATTGACACACCTACCGACCGCTTGCTAACGCCATTTACCAATAAGGGTTAGCGTTAGCTAACCGTACTACGAGGTTATAACTTTGTAAGAAGCAAGGGGGTTATTACCGTTTGGGTATCTATCGTTACACGAACAATCGAGTGGCCCCGAAAGGTAACACTAAAACTTCAAATTATTGCGGGTTACACTGTCCCTATGTAACGTTATCGCTTACATAGCGATCAATAAGTTAACATTAAGCTAGCATTACCTTTGCTTGTATTTTGGTATAGTTAACGTTAGCATATTTAAAAACAGTTTGCAACGCTATCAGCAACCAAGTTATGTCAACCTAGAGTTGCAGGATAACTACTTTGATACAAAAACTAAAGTAAGAGCTAGCGTGACACGTTAATGACTCTGGTACGAGCAAGCCCTGATATTAATTTGCTGTCGTATGGTATAATCATTGTTTCCTATACAAAAACGTCACTTTTGCTGTTTGATAAAAGAGAGGTCCTGGTATATACTTTTGCAGTAACTGTTACCGTTATCTAACGTTGATACTGTAAGTCGAATATCGTAGTAACACGAACGACACCTACCCAAATTTTTTCAAAAACGATTAATTTAGCGTAATTTTAGTGCTGATTATGATAGAGGATTCATCTGAGCAGTAACAGTTATGTAGTTCATGTTCTTCACAAATCAGTTGCATGTTCTGTTCATAACGCTGACATAACTATAAAAAGCTGCGAAAACCGAACTATTCATTCATTAAGTTAGTTGGATCAACCAGAAAACTACACTTGGCTCTTACACTCAACGTGCATTTTTAAAAAAAATTGTAATTGTAATTTTATTTTTATTTTTCAATTTAAGATGTCTCGAGAACAATTGGCTGTTCAACAGGCCAGGAAGTCTTTCAGGACAGGGAAAACCAAACCTCTTGAGTACAGGATCCACCAGCTGAAAAGCCTGTTGCGCTTCATCTCAGAGAGACGAAGGGATATTGCAGATGCTGTCAAAAGGGACCTGGGCAAGGTGGGTCAGTCTTGCTTGTAGCTTAGAGATAGATAGAGCATAGAGATCCAAGAGGAAAATGAATTCTCATGAATGGCTGGTAACTGGATACATTCCCTTATTTGTTCTGGGAGTACAGGTCACAGGACAGGAATGTAGAGCAGAATGAAAATTCCAACATTGTTCCATCATTTAGTTTGCTGTAGCCCTCTATTTTCAGTCTGCACAGCAGTAGTTCTTGTTATCTCATTAAAGAAACAGTTGTTAGTACGCCAGGGAGGAAACAGGTCTGACTAAGTTTTGTGTTTTGTCTTTGTGAATTAAAAAACAAATAAACATTTCTAACAGTGAATATTCTGTTCTGTTCTGCAGCACAACAGATGTGGTTTTATTTGTTTCTAAAGTTGCTCATGTAGTTTGCTTCTGATGCTTGAACTTATACACTTATGTAATAAAGTACTGCCCTACCATATTGCACTGGGACCTTACAGAGAAATGTGCCATTTTGAACAAGCACAGCTCACACAACAGTGTGTATTTGGTGAATTTCCAGCTCAGTATAGCAAAATGAATAATGATGGACAATATTGGTTAAAAATAGCATCTCAGCACTTTTTAGCTTTAAGGAAATTGCTCAGAAATATTTTTCCTAATGAGTACAGTCATGTACCAAATAATACTTAATTTGAACCAACATATACAAACATTACAAACATTTAATACAAGCAGGATTTAAAATGCAAATATGTGTAAAGCTGTAGGAAACTAATTATTTTACAAATTGTAATGACTTTGACTCACATCCTTAAAATAAATGATTACTAATCAGAATGTGGAACTCATCTTTGAGCTTTGTGTTATTCACTGTCTCCTCCTCCAGTGTTCCCTTCTTGTGCAGTCAGGTCCAGAAAAAAAAAGTGCATAAAAACTAAATATAATTCACTGCTGTATTGAAAGCAGTACATATCTGCCTAATTTTTTGTCTCTGCCCACCTCCGGTAGAAAACACATTTTGCCCTGCAATAGATGCTATCACATGAACTGTTATTCTGAAAATCAAAGCAGAGGTCAAACTAAGAGATTAACTGAATGATAATCAAAGTGATGTTACGTGACTCTGTCTACTAAAGATCATCTGAGGTGGAGCTGCAGACGATGCTTAGACCTTGAGACTGCCTTGACTAAAAAAAATAAATACATGAAGAAACAAATTAGTAATGAACAATGGATTTCGTCTCCTTTGGCTTTCAGAGTGACCACGGGACTGAGCTGTTTGAAGTGCTGGGACTAGAGGGAGAGATCAAGTTTGCTATTGAGAAACTGGCGGAATGGGCAGCTCCCCGGCCGGTAGAGAAGAACCTCCTCACCATAACAGATGAGGTTTATGTGCAGCCAGAGCCTCTGGGAGTGGTGCTCATTATTGGGGCCTGGAACTACCCCTGGGCCGTCACCCTGCAGCCACTGGTTGGAGCTATTGCTGCAGGTACCAAATAGACCCATGCACAACCATATATGTGTTTGTAGATAAGTTTTTCTGGTGTTAAGGGTGCATAGCCTGTGGTTTAACTAAGAGTCTACATGTATAGGTTCTATAGCTACATCATATTGCCAAAGTATAAATCCAGCTTTCATCAACATTTTGCACCAGTGTTCAAGGAAACATGCAGGAGAAACATGTACTACAAGATTTCTCCTGGCAGGGGACTGAATATACCAGAATACAATGCAGTCACAACACATGCAGACTTTAAAGTGAGTGAGCTAGCTACAAGGAAAGGAACAAAAATATGTAAAACTCAACATAAGCAGTCCGGAACAGTAACCAGTGCTACATTAAAGCACATACTGCACATATTGTTAGAGAGCTGTTCATTTTTAACAGAAGTGCATATTGAAAGAGGTCACAAGGTAACAGTGTAACCTTATTTCTACATCCCCAGCAATGCTGTGAGCACTTATATTGGTGTCTGCACTGCTCTGTTATAACACTACCAGACTGCTATATGGTGGGGTGTCTTTGCCACTGTGTTGAGCTGGAGAAAATGTTAAACAAAAGTTACTTTGACTAAAATAATAGCCGCACAGAAAGAGAAAAATGTCTTGGAGGAGATGGTGTATATGTTTGTTAAACGGGCCGAGTCAAAAAGAGGGTGGATTTTCTGTGCTTGTGCATGAACTGACAGACATAGATGCAGAAATGCAATTCAGACCCAACCTATCGAAGTTTTTGCAGTTGCAAGGTCATTTAAATGTGACATCAATTTAACATGATGGTCTCCTGTCTGAGAAAGTGCCTGAGTCACATGTACTCATAAATCATGACAGCAGGCTTATTAAGTTGGATCGGTAACATTTTTTTCACATTTGTCACGTGACACGTTAGATTTTCATTAATGCAACAGCAGCACAAGGTTGAATATGCAAAGATCAATTGTACTTCTTGTTTATCCTGAACTTAACGTCATCCCCTGAAACCTACAAAATAATGACTGTACACCATAGATTGATGTAGCGTTACAGCTTCAGGGTATGTTTTTTTTTATTTTTCTGTCACCTACAAAAACCTTTTTTACTGTATATGTTGTTCAGAATTGTGTCATCCATTCAACTACCAGGTAATGCAGCCATTATAAAGCCATCTGAGGTCAGCTCTCACTCTGCCAAGGCCATGGAGGAACTTCTCCCTCAGTATCTAGACAAAGTGAGCCTCTTTGCTTTGTTGGATATGATGCAAGGATGTATTTTATTGTTATCTACATAAAGTATGAATGTTCAGGAAGTTCTCATGACTGCATATGATCTCCATAGGATCTGTACCCAGTGGTGACAGGTGGAGTGTCAGAGACACAGGAGCTGCTGAAGCAGAGATTTGACCACATTTTCTACACTGGCAGCAGCACAGTTGGCAAACTAGTGATGGAGGCTGCAGCTCGCCACCTCACACCGGTCACCCTGGAGCTGGGCGGGAAGAGCCCCTGCTACATCGACAAGAATTGTGACATCACTGTAGCATGTCGGTCAGTCTAAACTGTAAAATGTAGTATTCAAATGGTCCCTTTATGTGAACTTCATCGCCAGCAGTGATAACAACATACAGCAGTTTTGTTTTTTTTTTCCAGCACAGTTGCTGGTTGAGTTTTAAATCATCAGCAATATTCTGGAATAGTGTGCCTGGCACTTTGGGCACTAATATAACACAGTTGTTTTTTTCAAAGGTTTGAGACTTTTGTATTGTTGTATTCTTCCAACACAGTCGCATCACATGGGGAAAGTTTGTCAACTGTGGCCAGACATGCATCGCTCCAGACTATGTCCTGTGTGAACCCTCCATCCAGAGCCGAGTAGTAGAAGAGATCAACAAGAGCATCAAGGTTGGCCCCACGTTCACACATGTTTATGGGCTTATGGACCTTTTATTTTTGATAAAACAGCTGAAGGTGGACAGGAAATTGGGGAGAGATAGGCACCTGCAGCTGTACATGGGAAGCCCGCTCTATTGACTGAGCTCTACCGATTGAGTTACCAGGGCGCCCAAGTTCAAATTTTAATATGTTGACATGTTATTCATAAAATGGAACGGAATAAATGATAATCGAAGGTATTTCAGGTGGTCAACAGTAAAATGACAGAAACTTGGTTATCTGGATCGACACTATTATAAACCCGTATACTGTAAAATCTAGACAGTTACACAATCCAGTTACTAACTGCAGATGTCCCCTTGACGGCACAAAATGCACCTCTGTGACCGTAGTGTGTATGCTGTAGTTCATCTGGACTCCGTGACAGGAGCATGTTGGAAAACAGAAGCTGTATGCAACAGACTTTGTACGTGTAATGCTTGTATAGATTGCTCCTTCAATATTTTCTGCAAGGGTAAAGTGTCCAGAGCACAATATTACTGCTCACTTAACAAATACAGGAAGTGATGTTTCATTTTCTCTATTAGAACCAAAGCAACCACAGCCTGATGCAGAGGAACATTTGTTCACCACATTACAGAACAATCAGTAATGGAGAAAAGTTTCTGAGTTTTCCTTTTAATGATTCAGAAGTTGTCTTTAAAAGTTAGATAACAAGCAATCTAAACTTTATCTTTTTTTTTTTTCTGAACATTGTAGGACTTTTACACAAACAATCCAAAAACCTTCGAGGACTATGGACGCATTATTAATCAGCGACACTTCAAGAGGGTCATGGCTCTCATGGAGGGAAGCACTGTTGCTGTTGGTGGAGACAGTGATCAATCCCAGTGCTACATAGGTACATTGTGTGTTTTTGTGTGTATTTGTACCGAATTTAAGGATTCACTACTGGCGAGAATCAAAAGTTAAGCTGAGGTTACTTTAGTTGTGGTTTAATCTTACTTTAAGGGTTACTTTGCTGATTAGCAACCAGCTTTGTGTTGTTCCAAAATTGGCAGTACATTACAATGACTGTTGTTTATCTTCCTTCAGTCTTCCATGGGCGTAGCTCTCCTTCTATCTTCTGTGCTAAAATCTCCTCAAGTGTTTGACATCATTTGTGGATATTTGGGACTGCCTGCTCTTCAGGCAAGAGAGCACTGTGTGAGTTTCAAGAGGAATTTTAGGCTTTAGTGGACCAAAACCCCCTGATTGTTGAAAACTACGCAATATTAAATAAAAGAATGTTGCGATGCGATGGATAACAACAAGTACTGTTTTTAAGTGATTACTACATGTAGGGTTAATAGGAGCCTTTAGGAGGATACTTTTTGTGCAGTGTCAAACTGGGACTCTTAATAGCCATGGTACAACACAAAATAACATGATAAAAAAATACACAAAAGCACTTTAAGTGAATTAAATAGCTGATGTGACAACACAGTATAACAATATCCATGTGATTACTTAACAGCATGTAGAAAAATAAACGTCATTAGCACCATTCATCTGTCTGTAGGCTAATGACACATTGCGCAAGTGATGGCCGTGACTTGAGTCACTGTCTCTGGCTGTGAAAGGCCAGAGCCTACCTCTTACAAGTATAGCCCTAGGCCTGTGGCTGTACTGCATTTGACGTAAATTGATGATAATGTGATGTTATTTCAAACCAAAAATGCCTAATTTCCTCTTTCCATGAGGCATGGTGGGTCACAGTGGTGGGCTTGTTGTTAATGATTAGTTCTTCCAAACTTGAGGTCAGGACCTCAAACAGAAAAAGAGCATCATTTTTTGCTGCTCTGGTCTGTTCAGCTCAGATGCTGTTTAAAATATGTACATACAAAATTGTGTATACGTACTTTAAAAGGTGGTGAGAAACATAACGTTACATTTCAGCAAGACTGATCATTGCTGTGTTGCACTTATTATTACATAAATACATTCAGGTCTCAACACTAACTTTTCCACTGGTAGCACTGATGTTTCCAACTTATCCAGTTGGTCGCACCAGCATGGTATTAATCAATGACCTTGCATGCTGATGAACAGTTGTCTTAATTTGCATACCCTAGCTTTGCATGAAGTAAAGATTGGTGGTGACTCAGCCTAGAGATTTGCAAATTATTTTAATCTAAATATTAAGTTTCTCTGTTATGAGCAGTGGCTTGCAAAATTGATCATATAATATCAAAAGCAAAGCATAACAGCACGCTTGTCTTTACATAAACACTGTTTTTATCTTTTATCATTCCTTTACCCCCTGCAATTTAACTCAAAAGGGCAAGCTCTAACAGTTGTTATAGTAGTGTAGTTATTATTGTTTAGTTCCTACAGTGCTATAGCCATTGTAGCTGAAAGTTGTACTTTTTTGTTTCACCTGTTCTGTTGCTGTCTGCATTCTAGGGCAGTACGATTATGGCAAAAATAATAATCCTGATTATTTTTATTGATACTGTCATCCTGATTGGCTTTAAGAGCATCATTCATTTTTCAGCACACTGGTGTTTCTTTTAAAAGCTGCTGTCTTTACTGTTAGGCCTAAATACAATTTAACTGAAAGACAAAGAAATAAATCATAAATGTACAAAAACAAAAATAAATAATGTATAAAGAAAAATTAAATGATATTACCAATTATGTTGCAGTGCACTGCCACAACGTACTGCAGACT
>JAQLOL010000024.1:2271998-2284770 GCA_029783665.1 Naso thynnoides
ACGGAAGGCCAAAAAACTGGGGTGTGTACAGAAACAGAATAACAATAGTGTGAATGCTCCAGCATTCACACTAAATACCACCAAAGCAAGCTATGAAGTGGCCGTGCTAATTGCTTAACATGGCAAACTTTTTACCTTTCATGGTCATGTAACATGTCAGGAGGGAATGTTGGCCCTTGGGCATTTTTACATTTTCAAATCTGGCCCTCCTTGAAAAAAGTTTGGACACCCATGTTTTTCATGTATTTAAGTAGACCTTAAAATGCAAGTGTGTAGAATGTTCCTGAATGTGCCACATTCCTGTCCTGACCGCCTCAAACATTGAGACCCCTAATGGGAGACACTGTCGGTCTGAAATGATCAGAGATGGATTTGGACAGTTTTACACATCCACACGTTTTCCATTATTGCTAATTGGACTTTTGATCAGGATCAAAGATGAGTGGAGCTTGGGATTTATGAAGTCACCAAAGTTCATGCGCTAATAAAATTGTTATCCAATTGTCACAACTTCAGTGGTGCAACAAAGAAAAGGGACCATAAACAATTAGTTTTTAACACCCCCCTTTTAGAGCCGGTTAGCAATTCTTGCAAGACTAACTTTATTAAAGAAAAAAGGAGTCAAAAGTCATTTTCCCAATGACTGTTTTCATCATCATGACAAAAAGTATAAAAAGTAAACAAAAAAAGTGTGGCTTTTAAATTTGGTTTATATTATAGTTCAAATTCATGGAGAGTCTTGCATTTTTTAAAACTGAGATTTAAAAGATGTAATCCAAATCCCCACTACCTACTGTCTTTAAACGGAGAAAGACAGAGCAACCATCCAGTCTGTAAACACAGTTCTGAAAAGCGGTCTAAGACAAGTAAAAGAAAACAACTGTTTGTGTATGTGTGGTTCATGAGTGTGTAGAGCTTTAAACACTAATGGAGAGCCCAGAATTTCTGGTTTGTCAGATTACACCTAGGGAAACAAAGATTTAAAAGACATTTAGAATTATTCTTCTGATGTAATCATGCACCAACAATAACATGTTGCTTTAAGTTTTTCACTCCATATAGCATCTCAAAACTTCAGTAAAGTATTGTAACGCACGGCAGAGAATACTGTGTTTTTATATATGTGTTGAAAATGATTAATCAATTAAGATGCTAACAATAAATCAAAGGACTAACATGAAAGACATCAATCATAGTGACAAATCCACATACAATTGTCTCCAGTTCTTTAGATCTACCATGAAATATTTTAGCATTTTCTCAGACAGTTGTTTATGTTTTACAGACAGAATCTTTACTGTTTTGGAACAAAAATGCACAGATGAACCCACTGAACAGTTCCTGCCCTGCACCAAACAGAAGACATAGTTAGAGACACAGTGGTGAAAATAGCCTTTTTAAGGAAAAACAATCTAATATGTACATTTTTGAGGAAGGTACAATAATCAAGTATTAAGATGTCAGTAATGTATCTCTAATAAATATAAACTGGCTTTGAAAATGCATGTTGATCAGACTTGAATTTTAAAATTTGAGAAAGCGGAGAGAGAAAAATCCTGGTCTAAACTTCAGCTGGACAGTATCGTCCGCCAGAGCTGGTCCTGACCTCCCTGGGTCCCTAAGCAAAATTTTGATAAGGTGCTCTCCTACCTGGCCTGTGTGCTAGAGTATGTAAACCTTTGCCATTGCCGCATGTCATGAATAACACCCTAGTGCCTCAACTACAATCCTCCCTAATTTCAAACAGTATGCCCCATCTGATGGAATTAAAAAGCATACCTATAAAATTTAATTTAATTTAATTTATTTTATTTAATAGGGACAATGCAGGTTTACATATGATCATGTTCACTCATTACAAACAAGCTAATGTGACTGATGTTCTGCATACAGAGACTATAGCTATATTGCTAGTTTCCATCTCCCGTCCCTAGTTAGGCTTTTGGAATAAAGAGCTTGAGGTGTAAACAAGCAATATTTATTGAACAGAAAATTTTCTATGGAATGTTACTAGATGAATATTAATGCAAATACAATGCAACACAAATAAGACATTTCAGAAAGTAAAATATATATTTGATACAAAATATGTTGGATTGTAACTAACTGCATTTATGTTATGCACCATAGTTCAGTACAAATTTGAGGAACTATTACTTTACTTGAGTATTTCTATTTTATCCAACTTTATGCTTCTACTCCACTGCATCCCAGCAGAGATAAATATTGTACCTTGTACTTCACTATGTAATTTGATATCTTAAGTTACTAAAAACTACTAGTTACTAGTAACCTTTCAGATTACAATTTTTATCCTTTATGGAATGGGAAAATCGAGCAGCACAGTGGCTTAATGGTTAAAAGGTCCTAGGTTCATATGCGGGTCCTTTCTGTGTGGAATTTGCATGTTTTCTCTGTGCCTGGGTGTGTTTTCCCAGTTGTTCCGGTTTCCTCCCACCATCAAAGACATGTATGTTAGGATTAATACTCTTGTCAGTGCCCCTGACCAAGGCACTGGCAAAAAGATCTGGAGTTGGTCGACTGAGCGCTGTACTGTTGCAGCCCACTGCTCCTAATATGTGTAATTAAGGCAAAGATAGCGAGTTACACAAGAACCCCCACTCTAGGCTTTGCCGATGGTGTGAAATAGTATATACAGTACACTTCCCGCCTCCTGAGTGGGCGGAGTCACGTCTCCCATGGAGACAGTTAGATACCACCTTCCCATCGCCTCGTTTGACAGTGTTATAACGTCCTGTGAATGCATTCAAACAGATGGATTTTGTGTTGCATATTTGTTTGATGTAAGTTTTAACTTTTAATATATGGTTTCACCTACAAGACCATTTAAATGTTCGTTTACATCCGTTGCAAAGCAAGGCGGGAAGCACTGGTTCTCATATCTCGCAAGAATGTGTTGCTGTGACAGGTCTCAAACACAGTTAATTTTCTCCTGATTCATGTGTCTGAAAAATCCCATTGTTATGTCAGAATGTGTGGAAGATGTGTCTTGTGAAAAATAGGTAACAATGAGGTGAAAGAATTGGGCATGATCTGTGGTCACGTCCATTTCAAGGGGCGGGACTATGGTGAAAAACCATGTGACACTGATACAGGAAATGAACCATCAGTAAGACGTCTCACATTTTCCTATTAACCGTCTCTGGTTAAGGATAACTATGATCAAAATGGGTCAGATGCAGACGATCAATTTTCCCAAAGGTGTTTAATAAAGTTATTTCTTCTATTTTTAGCTAAACAAACTATTTAAAAATGGATGAGCTGAAAAATACATTGTTGCAAAGCTATAAAGCTATAAAGTTTTGTTTTCAGAGATACAATACATCTTTCTCACACGACAACTACATTACAAATACATGATCTTATTAAATATGATGCATTACTGCAGATTAAACTACCAAGCAGTATATAAAGTAGTCAAAATGAGCTCAACTGTAAACATCTGCAGCAGTAAAATGCAACACATAAATTAGTAATAATATTAATCCAAAAACATCAGATAAAATAGTAAAATACTAACAAGGGCCACTTTACTGCACAATGACTACTTGGTACTTGGGAACTTCAAGTACATCAAGTGTATTTTGCTGAAAATTTATGCTTTTCCTGGATAAATGTTTTAAATGCTGGACTTCTATTTAAAATAAAGAAGTAGAGTATTTTCTCAGTGTGGAATTCATGGACTACTTTAACTTAAGTAGCTAGATGACGTGAATATTTTTCCAACCGAATAAAGCTCGACTAACAGACTAAACTGGCTAATCATTGTCTTGTTTGAATCTTATGTGCACCACGGAGGAATAAAGGCGAGTTTTATTTTGTGAAAGTGCATATAAGCACGTATATACACTCTGCTTCGCGTGCCTCGTATGATCTTCCATGAGCTGCAGCTTATACACACACTGTTGTTGTCCTTTATCAAACACAATAAATGGTTGTACTCTCAGGCCTTTAGAAAACAGTGAGCAAAATGCAGATGGATGCACTGTCCATCCCAGATAACGTTAGCAAGGCAGAGAACAGAGAGATGCATGAACTCTGCAAGCTAGCATAGTTAATTGCACATATCATACAGGGAAGGGACAACACAAGTTTACCTGACTGCTGTTCCCACAATTGACTCTCATGTTATTATTTAACGTATTATTTAATTGTAACGATAATGATGCTTCATACTCTAGTCTCTCAGCTGTCAACACTGACATACCCTTTGACAGGAGGGGGGGGGGGGGCCTCGCTCACCTCGCAGGGCCCTACACAGCTTGCATAATGTGTGTGTAGGGCAGACCGGCTCGGTCCTCAGCCCTCCATTCTCTTCCTCCTACTTGTCTATTCTTCAGCACTCAGTGATGTCATTCCATTCACAGACACCCACCTTCTCTCTCTGCAGGCAATGCAGCTGTGGTGAAGCCGTCTGAGCTCAGTGAGCACTCGTCCCTTCTCCTTCAGGCTCTGCTACCTCGCTATCTGGACAAGGTCTGAACACCAGCTGCTATTGTTTATGGAATAATAATCTGAGCTGCTGTAACTTCAAGGTCTTGTGCCAACGCAGTACTCCCTTTATCAGCAGTGACTCATTCTTTTCAAGTGCTAACATCATCTTCAATGTGCTGTAAACATGTCAGTTGTTTTCAAACATGTCTGATATCTTTGGCCATTTTTGGTCAGTTGGCCTTTATGTATTACATTTTTTGCTCTTTATTTACAGGATCTGTACCCAGTGGTGACAGGTGGTGCATCAGTGACCCAGGAGCTGCTGAAGCAGGGATTTGACCACATTTTTTACACTGGCAGCAGCACAGTGGGCAAACTAGTGATGGAGGCTGCAGCTCTCCACCTCACACCAGTGACCCTGGAGCTGGGTGGGAAGAGCCCCTGCTATATCGACAAGAACTGTGACATCAGAGTCGCCTGCCGGTACCACACCACTCTTCAGAGTAGCCCATAACAGTTGCACACAGAGCTGAATGTACAGTGCCTGTGGGCAAAATGTTGTTTCAGTAATTATTCCTCATGGTTAATGCGAAAAATACAGCACTGTGAGCTTTGGAGGAAAGCTCATCATCACTAAATTGCAGTGATAAGCAATCAAGCATTATTATGGAATTCTGATGTAAATGACCTATTGGGGACACACTTGATTTTGGTGTTTATAATTCTCAACATTTAACGGACATTGCTGATGACAAAAGACCTCTATGTTACTTTACATGGCCCAATTTTATAAAGACAATCAAAGAAAATATCACTGATATCCTGTGTTATCTGAGGTCATCCATTTCAGTCATTCATTCAGTCAAAAAGCAAAACAGTAGTATGTAAAATCTACCAAAGAATGTGTCACTGTGAATAATTTGTGACCATTAGTTTTGTCCTCTTACATCTGACATAAAACAAGGGATGTCACACATTGTATTTGCAAAAAGATTTGGTGTCTAAATGACAAGATTTCATGCATCACTATGTACAGTACTAAAAAGTACTGTAATGAGTTACTGTTTCATGTTTCAGGTCTCTTAAAGATATATTTTTAAGTGTAGAAAGACACAGAAACCAGTTGCTGGTAGAAATGTTTTTGCAAAGCTTACATAGTGGTTTGGAAAAGAGATGAAAACAATGTAAATGGAAGCATATTTGTTTTTTAAAAGGACAAAACATAGCATGACTGCCATGACCTGTCAACTTTGGATGGATTAACATGCGAGAAATTGGTTTATTCTTTTTGCTCAGCTTCACTTGCATAGAAGTTCCTAAATATGACTTCCTCAAAGCCTTAAAACACTTAAGTATCTGCTCTGTGTGCAGTCGTATCACGTGGGGAAAGTTTGCAAACTGTGGTCAAACGTGCATTGCTCCAGACTACATCCTGTGTGAACCCTGCATCCAGGGCCGAGTGGTGGAATGCATCCGACAAACTCTACTGGTACATCCTTTAAGCACCCGTCTAAGATGACATCGTAATGTAAATGAAACTGTACAATTTAATCCAGACCTTTTGATCCATCCAAGGAATTTTATGGCGCTGATCCCAAATGCTCCCCAGACTACGGACGAATCATCAACCGGCGTCATTTCAACAGAGTAATGGGTCTGATGGAGGGCTACACTCCTGTGGTGGGAGGACAGAGTGATGCCTCACAATGCTATATTGGTAGGAAGATACAGTAAGGTAATAAGTAGGAGTAAAATGCTAGCTTCTGTTCAGTGAACCTTGATGTTGTCTTGCAGCCCCAACAGTGCTGAAGGATGTACCCCCACACTCCAGACTGATGCAGGAGGAGATCTTCGGCCCCGTCCTGCCCATAGTGACTGTGAGCGACATGGATGATGCCATCCGTTTCATCAGTGAGAGAGAGAAACCTCTGGCCCTCTACATCTTCTGCTCTGATAAGAAGGTGAGGGGAAACAACAGGAGGGAGGAGGTTTAATGTCCAAAACATCTTTTCATTTCTCTTCTCCTCCTGTCTCTCAAAGGCAATAAAAAGGATGATTGAGGAGACCACAAGTGGAGGAGTGACAGTCAATGATGTAATGATGCACTACACTCTCTGCTCTCTCCCATTTGGTGGTGTTGGTAAGACTCAAAGTGCATTATTGTCTGGATGTTTGCTTAAGAGCAGTTCTTGGGGGGGGCTTATTTCCTCTCTAGTACCATTATTCTTAGGCCAAAGAGGTGCACTCTGACAGCAGTAAAGGAAGAATCCACCACATTATACACATTTCTTAACAGGAGGATCTGAAAGCTGGAGACGAATCTATTGGTCTACACAGGACATAATCAACAGCCTGGCTGATAATCAATTCAGTTATCAATTGAATCAATTCAATTCATTACGTAAGCAAAAAAAAACATTTTTTGGTTCCAGCTCAAAGAAAAAAAAGTAAACAAATAACAACTATTGAAGCACTATTAAACAAGCAAGAAATTGCAAAAGCTGCGACCAGCAGCTAAAATTCTTACAGTTGTCTTAGGCATCATATGTTATCATAAAATTACAGATGCATCATAAATGGTTTTTTATGTTTTATTTTTTCCTCAAAAACAAACAATACATCATGATGCCTCCCACAAAAGTCTACAGTCAGCAACAAACGGCTGATGCTTATAGAAGGGGTGGTTGATTGAAACTGTAGTAGAGTCAACTGGGCCTGCTTTAAACTTGATGACACTCTGGGGGGGTAGTCAATCCCAGCTGACATTAGGCGAGGACAAGTCACCAGTTCATCACAGGAGTGACATATAGAAACAAGCAACCATTCACCAAATAATCACACCTACAGGCAATTTGGACTCACCAATTTACCTTACCTGCATGTCTTTGGACTGTGGGAGTAAGCCAGAGTACCCAGAGAGAACCCAAGCAGACACGGGAAGAACATGCAAATTCTACACAGATAAGTCCTACCCCAGCTGGGTATCAAACCCAGGATCCTATTGCTGTGAGGCAACAGTGCTAACCACTAAGCCATCGTGCTGCCCAATGAACTCATACAGTTACCTCATAGGGTAGAGAATGCAGTTTTTAAATTTCAAAAGACATGACTGCAGACTTGTCTGTGACCCCTCCAGGTCAGAGTGGTATGGGCCGCTACCACGGGAAACACACTTTTGACCAGCTTAGCCACCATAGGGCGTGCTTGGTCCGTTCTCTCGGCATGGAGAGTGTCAACCTGGCCCGGTACCCTCCACAGGACCGCCGGCGGGCGCACAGGGTGCGGATGGCCCTCAAGTCCCCGCTGATCGATATGTCCAAGAGGACATTGGTTTGGGCCATTGTTGCCACCATCCTTTGCTTGGGTCTGATGGTCACCCTGCTGGTCATCCTGCTCATTGCGTCAGGCCTCAATTGCACCTGCTGGTTCTGGAGAGGCTTTTATAACTAGAGATACTGACACTTTGTAAAATCAGTCCAAAGAGTGTCAGCTGCAATGATTTCCATATAACAACACATCTCAACACACTTTGAATTCTGTTCTATTTTCATTTTATTAAGGATAAAAGGTAAAATAACCCTTTGATTTAACTGCTGTTTGCTGTGTGTCAATTTTATATCATCTGTCTCTTAGCAATATGTCAAACAAGGTTTAATACTGACCAAAAACACCCCAGAGGGCTGTTGGCCTTTTCTTTTTTTTAAAGGAAATATCAGTTTAAGTTTTAATGTGACAATGAACCCAAAGACCCACATATTACTTACAGCATTCCACAGATAAAAGATGTATGTATTTTCGTAGTGTTGTTTCAGAATAAAAGATTCATTCATATGTTGTCATCTTCCTTTTTTCATTCAGCTCCATGTATAATTCTCCAGTTCTAAAAACCTTCAAGGCTGAATTTCAATGTTTATTACATCACAGAAATTATGAATTAACAAGTCTAACAAATTGAGAACACTGGTCTTCATTGTCATCTGCTGTATAGTCTCTAATGGTACACAGATGTGAAAATTATAGCAGTGCTTATTTCTTGTTTCATCACACTGTGCAACTGTGAAAAGAAGCAGCAAAATAAATGTTACATTGCATTTGTTTAGCTGATGAAGGTGGAGGTTTGTGTTATTTAATGACTTCTTTTATGAGTTTTAATCAGAACTATACAGCAGATAAAAATGTGCCAGACATGTCATTTATTTCTAATATGATGGAGGTTTCTGTCTGACCACATGAAGAAAATAGCCTGTAAACAGATTTTCATTTTGTAAACTAATTATTTCTTTAATGACGCAATATGAAAACAACAACAAAAGAACAATAAAAACAAACAAAAAATTTTAAACTCCGTTTAGAAAATCTCATTGGTTTTGCATGCGATTTTTAAAAAATTGCAACAGTAAGATATCTGCCTTAAAAAGCTGACTTGACAGCTGTAGTTAATGGGAGTTATAAAAGGAAAACACACATGATCTTGTTGGAGAAATTACAGCAACAAAGTCCAGGTAAAAATAAAGACTGAGCATGAAATGTTGCCCTAAATAGCTGCTGCAGCAGGAGACACTGTGACATGTATCCCATAATGCTCTAAAAACAACAACACATCTGTTGCTTTTACAAACCCTGATAATAAGTGAAGTAATGTTATCTGCAACCACAGTGACAGAGACAACTTTAGCTGAGATAGTATTCAGTCTCAAAACTCAGCAGCTCATGCTAAGAGAGTTCTTTCTCTTACAGTCATTTTGTTAACATCAGAGTGACGCTGGCCTGGTGACAGTGTCCCTGCATTTGGCTCGTACATACACATTAACAGAATGAAAAAACTAAAAAAATCTTCATTGTTGATGTGAATACTCTGCATTTATATATTTTCTCTATAGTACTGCATTTGCATGGTGCCACACCTGTTACAAATTTGTTTGAGGTAAAGCTGCAAGTGGATGCATGTTTATTATGACACACAGTAACAATACAAAGTGCAAATGTGCCTGTCCACACCGTTGGTACACTACAGTTACAGTGTAATGAATTGATACTGACTTACTAGGTGGCAGCAAAGAGCTAAAAAAGAGTGTTTAGGGACCAGACATAACAGTTTTTTCATATAGTTTTTTGGATTAAGTTTATAGGAAAATTTTAAAAAATGGAATGAGAAGATGCAGAGTTTCATCCCGTACTGTCAAATACATATGTGTTGAGTTTGTAATGTTAATAGAAGATGTTAGAGCAAGATATCTGCATTTTTGATAACAAAAAGACAAATTTTTGTGCCTCTGCCTGAACTAACTATAGCAAAAACAGTTACAACACATTTTGACTATTAAAAGTACACTCAAGCACTTTTTGGTCATTCAAGTGAGCACCCCATTAGCACAGGGCTCTCCCTGTCACTGTGAGATACTCTGCTCAACACTAAACTGACAGCTTAAACACTTAATAGGTCTGTGGAAACCCAGGCATTCAGCTTGTAAACCAGCAACTGGAAACAGCTGCCGTCTTATGCCCCTGCCTCAGCTCAAACTGACTCACTTTAGTTGTAATTCCTGGAGGCCGAAAGAACTGTTTCATAACCACAGTAGAGTCAGACTGTTGACCCAACTTGGACATTAAAACAATCAGAGACAGCCATCCATGAGTTCCACAGGAAAACATGAGCTGTTCAGTCAGTAAATGATCCATTCAGTAAAGATTTACATTGCCTGGTTCCTCAAAATGACTGTGATAAATCAGTGTGGGTTGAGAGTAGTAAACAAATAACCTGACTACATCAGTGTAGCGCCATATTTCAAGTCTGAGGCCTAAAAATCTGTGTTCTTGACACAAAAAGTAAATGGTTTCTTATCAGTAACTTGCATGGACACATGTTCCCTCAGTTTTAGTAATTTCTGACTACATCTGCTCTAAATAACTAGCTGTGTGAATAGCACTTTTTTGTGTCAGTTATGGGCCTCCATAGCTCGAAGTAGACTGGCACTGTCTGTGAGGTTGCATTTTACAGGATGGTGAGCATCAGGAAAAGGTCACAGATTACTGAACATCTCTGTAATGTACACTCTTGAGCAAAAGCCACGAGTGCCTTTAGAGCAGCCTCAGGGCTTAGAGGTGTGGCTTCAGTACAGTGCTGAAATTGTTGCACAGATATTCTGGTCCAAATGATGACTTCAAATAACCATGAAGTTCCTACTCATTTGTCAGCTGCATGTTCATGCTGTGTATCTCTCTCTAGTGATAGAATGTCACATATTGTACATGCACTTACATTAAAGTACTTTACATCACACAACACATAATTTCTACTGCTAGAAGTCTCTCATTCAAAACACTGAAAAACAAAAGATGTAGTTTAATGATTTCAAACAGCCACCACTGCACATTAAAATCCATCTAGATAACCCTGGCTGAACAAAGATGAGGGAATGCATTATATATTTTATTTTTTTTCTTTTGAAATCTCACCAAAATCCTGATTTTATATTGAAGGAAATCAGTTTTATTTATTTTCACTTTTATTTTGTAGTTTGGTCGACAGAGGCGTTAAATCTGTACTGTTTCTTTAAGAGTGTGCCGTCTCTTGTGCCTAAATTCATGTACAGGTACAATTTGACATATCAGATATTTTAAAACATTTTATTTCATTTAATTTCATGATTCTATTAAAACCATACTGTAAATATTAGTTTAGACATGATAGTCATGTGTAAAGTGTGTAAAGTGAATGATATGGTTAGCTCAGTCTGTGCTGTGCCTACTGAGAGCAGGGGCTTGTTATGTCTGTGAAACCCTGTATCACAGTCCTGGTTCATTTTACTCATCATACAGATGTGACTACAGTCCTGTCAGAATAAACAACCAGTGGGTATCCATGATCAGGAGTCCTTCTTCATCATTCTAACATCAGAACACAATGCAGAATACAGAGAGGTTAACGGGTGTGCAGACAACAGACAATAACAGAAAGGACACACCCGTTATATATATAATAAGATTTAGTTCTTTTTAGACATTTTAATGTGAAGATGTTACATATATGTTTAGAGGTGCAAAAGAGTAGCATCATGTTGCATATGAAAGACAAATCTGGCTTCCAAAAACTGAAAGAAAAGAGAGAAAGAGAAAGAGAAAAAAAACAACACGACACTGTGCCACACAATTCTTTGAAAAGACAGCTGAGTTTAGTCTGTGAGTGGTGGAAATTAGTTATTATAGATATTATATTATATTATAAATTACTGATGGAAATCAGTTTTCTCACATTGAATCAGGCTATTGTTACTCCCCTAACATTAGTTAAAGTTTACTTAATAACTTCACAGGAAATTAGGAGTGTTTACATTTCACTCCTCTTTTAGCCCACTTTTAATAAATTAAAAAACAAAAACAAAAACAAAAAAATTCATGCTAAATCAGTTGTCCCTGCTGCTCCTGATGCCTGCAGGTCCCACAGATGCAGCTTCAGTTTAGGGTCAGCAGCCCTGTCTTCCCGTCCCTACCCAGTACTTATAAACATGCCATACTTCCAGCTCAAGAAGGTGAGCAACATTGTATTGATTGTAGGTCTGGAGAGTTTGCATGCTTCTGGAGTTACTGGAGTCATGTTCCTGGAAGCATCTTCAGATTATATGCCAGCTCTCCTGCCCACGGATTGCTGCCAAGGCAGAGGACGCTGCACCCCAGTCACACCGATGCCCCGAGGGTGTTCACTTGCTGGAAGGCCCGGCGTCAGTCAGCTGTTTCCCCGTCTCCAGCGAAGCTACAACCTACACGCTTCATTCCTCTGCCTCCACTGCACTGGTTCTGTGGCTTTATCACCTGAATCATCTACAGCTGGACTATGTCCCTGACCATCCTACATCATGTGGATTTTTAACCTGTTCCTCTGGATTGCACTGTGTTTGACTCTTACAAGTGCAACTCTGCCGCTCTGTTACTCGGTAACAGAGATGTTACGTCTTCAGATCTTCTCCAGGACCCCTCCTCAGCCAAAAATAGGAGTTTGATTTAAAATTTGGGGCAAAAAAATGAAATAAACTAGAAAAATTGCATTTCTTGGTGAAAATGCCATGTGAATGCTGAGAGCTGAAATGCATACTGAAAAATGCAAAAATGCAAACTAAAAGTGTAAAAAGGTAGAAAAAGCACAATCCCAGCATAAATGTCTTTAAAGAGCTGAATGTTTTTCAAATTTGAATAGTTTCTGTAATATAAATAATACAATAATAATAATAATAATTAAAGCAGCAAGCGGCGTTGTACGGGCCCTCGCATCACTGCGCCCATCGGGCAGTGCTGCGGTCGGGGATAAAGCACGTCGTTGCAG
>JAQLOL010000024.1:2295777-2314872 GCA_029783665.1 Naso thynnoides
TGAGGGTGATACTTTCATTGTTTATGGTTATATTGCCTGAAAAATATATCTTGGCATTCTGTTTTTGAATTTCTAAAATAGCCCATGGTTTTAATTTAAGTCTGTTATTTTATAATAAACAGCTCAACTGAACATTTTGTGCATATTTGTTTGGCTGACTTTGGCTGTTCTTAGTGAGCAGAGTTCCCCTTTTGCCAACGTTTTGATGCAGTTAACTGTTAAAAAACTAGAGCTTGACTGTGTAGCTTGTAAACTAAGGAGTAATGTCCTCACTGTTAAGTTAAACCTCTGAGGATTTGACTGGGCGTTCCATCTTTAGCTTAGGTTGGTACAAGCACACTGAGGCACATCGCGGCTGGTTCCAGTTCATTTTTTTCATGAATTTATTCAGTAACAAGGTGCTTGTAACAAAAATAATTTCTACAGGGCCGTGCAGAGACCTTGGGAGGGGCGGGTGCTCAAAGTTCAAAAGGGGCACACGGAACAACAATATAGAAAAGAAAATATGATACTTGTAAAACAAACAAACACACACACACACACACACTCACACACACACAGTGACATTTCATACCTTTTCAAGAAATATACTATGGCCACGTTTGCTTCATGGTGCTGATCCAGAATCTGCCCTTACCCTAACCCTAAAAAACAAGTATTATATACAAATATTGATAACCAGTATGTATCACTGGGACGGTTAGAAAATCACAGTTCAAATCCTTGTTTTACCCAAGTTATAATTTTTTTATGGCACACAGGGCATTTATTTGTTTGTTTGTTTGTTGGTTTAAAAATACATAGGCTATTGTAATTATAATTGTCCAAGTCAAGTCAATTTTCAAGTCAATTTTTATTTATATGTCCAAAATTATGTATATTGCATAGTTTTTAGTGAAATTACATAAGCCCTCCAGAAACAAAGGGAAAACCCTGCAACTGACTGGAAAGTAAAATGATACATTAAAACGATGAACAGAATTACACTTGGCCCAAAACAGAAGGAACTGAGACAGACAGACACAAGAAGCCTGACAAACTTCTTCCCCTCAAGCAGCACTGTGTGTGCGTGTGTGTGTGTGTGTGTGTGTGTGTGTGTGTGTGTGTGGTTAGCTGGCGGCTAATGGCTTCTGCTTACACAGGTGTGTGTCACACACAGCAAGCTGACTTCACTTCGTCAGTCGTCTTACAACACACCAGACAACGTGCGAGAATACCTCTGCAAAACCTGCTGAAGTTCTCCCTTTAAAAAGAAAACCCTGTCAGTTCTCGTGCTGACTCTCTGCAGCATCCTGTCTCTGGCAGCTGCAGCCAAATTATTATTAAATGATTACTAATTGTTAAATGTCATCCTCAAAGAGCCACAGGCAGGCCTACTCACACGCACACACACTCTCACAAAAAAAAAGAAAAAGAAAAAAGAGGCCTTGACAAAAGGGCATCGGAGCCGCCATCACTGGGTTTGTCTAATGCAGTTTTTTCCACTCAGATAGCAGTTGTGCTGTTAAAATACCTTCACGTCAAATCCAGCTGAAAGCAATGTGGCAATACAACACAACCGCCGTCTTTAAACTGTCATTCTCTTAGTAATCATTCAGCTAATTACTCAATCATCATTAGAAAACATACATGTCTATGCTGCCTTGGGGTCGACCACTAAGAAACAATCGTTTGCAGCTAAAATGTGACAGCGTGCTTTCACTAATTCTGTTGTGGGTCAAACTATGATGCATTTAGGTTTGCAACAACCACAACACACACTTCCCAACATCCAGTTCAAAGAAAAGGCTACAGGGTGGTGTCTTTTTTTAAATTACTCCACTTCCACGCTATCCTGTCAAGTGTGTTGTGGTGTTGTGGCGACATGGGAGCAGCTGTCAGATACGTGGTTGGATAAGTGGACTTGGATGCAAGCTGTGACAGCCTATTGATGTCCATGCTGTGGGCCCACCGCTCCCTGTAATGGCTCCACAGCATATTTTCTGTCAGGATCATTGTGCAGTGAGTGGCAGTGGTCGGGGCTCCCACAGGAAGCACGGTAGCATGCTAGGCACACGATTTAAACCTTAGTATTCTGACAATGTGCCATTCTGAAAAAGCATGAGAGTCTGTGAAAAACTTTATATTTTTAAGTTCACAGGCAGTTGTTTTTAAAGCTGACTTAAGAAAATTAGCACATTGGTAAAAGTGGAATGTGTGTTTATGATGTAATGCTCTATTTATACAAGGGTGTTAAATTTGTTCCTCACTCTGAGTTTTTTTTTTTTCACCATCAAGTCTCTTTATTTGCAGAGTATGCAAAAGGGGCGCCCCATGGAAGCTATTATAAGCTTATTGGGAGTTTTTCAATCAGGACAGAAACATGTGAACTTATAAACTTCCAATAATCAAATGCAGTTTTTAGGCAAAAGAAGTCACACAACATCAGCCATCACCATGCAGTTGGGACTCTTCCAAATTAGACTGCCTGACTCTGAAACTGCTGTAATGTTGTAAATTTATCTCAAGTCCTGCACTGTTGTTTCGCTTGTGAGACATTAACAGTTAAACCAAGGTCCACAGCGTATTTGCAAAAACACAAATAAATTATTATGGGTGATGAAGTGCTTTTAACTCGCTGTTAAACATTTGAGTGTCACAGTCATTTTTAACCACAGCACAAAGTTGCCTTGTGTAGTACATTAGCAATGGTCCTCATATTGCAAATATACACAACTTTACAAAGTCCTGCTCTGTTTTTCTAGTTAGTTTTGTTTGTTTGTTTGTATTTTGCTCTATGTATATTTATCGGCAATTTGGAACACCAAATTGTTTTTGTTTTGTTTTTTTGTTCAACTAAATGGTACCTTTCTCATTGTACACGCTGCAACTGCACCAGTTGGTTTAACTAACAAGTCCGACAAATTAAGTTATGTATTGAAGAACACTGCCTGCTGTTTTTATGTAACTGATGGACCATCAGTTTACAATTTAAAAAATGTCATTAACTGTTATTATTCGGTGCCAACAGCCCTTTACAACAAGAATATCATCTTATTAAAGCTACATCCCTCTTTTTTATTTGTTGGTTGGTTTTTCTTGGCCACAGGGGGGCAGAACTCCACAAGAAGCCAAATCACTTTGGCTATGATGGCCTGATAAGACATGCTAATATGGTGACATGGTTAAATTGTTGGCAAACTTTTGTTGGCTTACACAAGCTGCAGACATGCATCAGTATTGGCATTCATACAAAGAATGAAAACAAAGTCAAATATCTACTTGATGTTTTGATCAAATCAAATCCTGAGAAAATATGTGCATTAGTGGCCCGAAGCCCTATTGTTTTCACTAGCTGGTGGAAAATGAACCAACAGTAACATAGCAGGTAATCCAGATGAAATGACAACAACAGTTTCAGAGAGATGCTGAAATGTGTTAGAAGGGAGCAGCAGAGAGGTATAGTAATTCTGTCTGGGATTTTTCACTGCAGGTGGCACAGTAAACATGTCACCAGCTTTGGCATCCCCAGTGGTAGTGTTTGAAAAGAGGACTTGAGTTGAGGATGGATGAAACTAGGAAAAACATGGGCTCTTGTCCATTGGTGATCTAAGTACTGCATTAGATTGGGCTTGGCACTGGAAGGAACCATAACAGAGGGGAAGCAGGGTGGCAAGGCAAACAGTCATAAGGGCAGGATTTCATGAGATCACCGCCTGGCTCTGAGAGTCAGATGATGTTTACATCAGCGTGAGCAGATGGAAAACTGAGAGGCATTGTCTGAGTGAAAATAAATTGTAGTCTGTCCCTCCTGAGTCACTCAGCCATCAGTTCAAAAACCTGAAGCTTTAGAATTTGAACACAAGGCTCCATAGTCTGTCATTAAAGCCTAGTAAGCGCTGTTGTAGATCTGAGTAAGATATTCTGTACTGCACCAAAACACAACAACAGAAGTGATGTAGATTAAACTGAAGGTGTATTATTTATGAGTGCAACCTCTTAACTGTAATAGTGCCTTTTCTCTCAAACCTAAGATTTGTAAAGCAATCAGCAGACAAACCCAAGAGGATAAAGGCAGCACCAGTGAAAACAGGTCAAGGATCGTTAGGAAAGGTGTGGTCAGACCAGAATTAGCAGGGTAAACATGACTGAAGCAAGCAGGACAGGAAATAACTTGTGAAAAGTGTTGGTAAAGAATGTGGCTGTCAGCTAAACAGTGGAGCAAACTTGGCAATGTGACCAACAACAGCATTTGAAAATTTGAGAAATACACTTGTTATCTAGAAATGGGCTTATTACTGATGACTGCTTTTCGCTGAATGCAGACAAGCACTATCCCTCCTCACTGCTGTTAGATTTTTGCTATATAAAGATCAAACCATTACAAATTCAGACAGTACATCTGCAGTCACAACCACAGATAACTTATATTTATACCTTAATAGGATTCAAACTCAGGAGAGATGGAAGTTAAATGTTACTGAAGTCTTTGTGGTTTCATGCTGCGTTCTTTAAAACAGCCCACTGACTCATCAGGTCACCCTTTATATTTTTAGAAAAATCATGCATATGGATGAGTTCAAGACCAAATAATAAATAAAAAAATGTTGCCATGACTCATATGTAACTCCTCTCCATCTCTGTCATCTCTTTATCACATAAAGCAGTGCCATGAACAAAACAAATTATGTTGTGATGCCACTCAAAGAACAGAATTAATCACTTTGAGCACATCCAGAGTGTTCTTCGCTGTTTCTCATGCAAGACTTTTGAACTCACAGTTTGGATCTCCTGTTGCTCACTCAGCCTGTCTTTGATTCTCCATCGCCTGTTACCTGGTAAGTGGTCGAGCCATCCATACCCAACTTTGAGACTTTTTGTCCTTAAGTTTATGTTCGCCGATGGCTGTCAGTCGTGCTTCTGCGACATTTGAAAGTGAGTTTCGCTGTTCTGCTGTGTCCATATGGATATGAGTTCAGTGTTAATCCGTGCCCGTGTCGTGCCGTGTCAGTAACTGAAGGAGCCACACTCCCTCTGAGTTTTCCTCTACCGAAAAACTTCGGATCCACGTCGCTTTCTTCTGCCCATCGGTGCCCACATACTTCATCAACTCAGGAGCTGATGACAGCATCATGGACAAAAATCTTGTTACCTAGCGGGAGCTGGGCTGAGCGCCCCTGCCCCAGCCAGTGCCAGCCAGGGCCCTGGACGGCCGTTTGACTGGAACTGTGACCCATCAGACAACCAATACGAGACTCTGCAGCTCCACATTCTGCCGTCACCCCTGCAGCCCTTGGTCCTGCGTCTTGCCTGGCTTTGTCACCATAAGCCCCACAGCATCTGGTCTATCGGGGCCATCCTGGGGTGAAGACCCTCTTGTCACCAGATCTGCCTCAAGCAAGCCTCCATGCCTCAGTCCCTCGTGGGCTGAATACTCCAGCTTCCAGGAGGTACTTGGCAAGGCCAAGGCCACATCTCTCTGATTCGTGAGAGGCACAAGTGTTTCTGTGCCGTGTCAACCATCGTTTTCTGTCTGCCTGTTTTAGTGACTGTGGTGAAAATTAAAGAATTATTCTAACTGTATTCTTTTACTAGTGTGTCTGAAACACGTTGCTGTGTAACGATTTTATTTCAGTCAGACAACTCAAGTTTGTAATGGTTTGAAATGTTTACTGCAGCAGCAGAACATAGTTTGAGTTTGTTGTCCAGGCTCCATCTTCATCACTCCCTGCAGATAAGTTTACATAGCTATAGAGGAGTGATGAGCGAAACATAATGAACCCCCAGTCGGAGCCAGCAGGTGGATGCTGGGGTGGCGGTGGGGCTGAAAGAACAAACGGTGGTACCTGAGGTAGAGCAGCAGTTGCAATGACAGCAGAGGGAAAGAGGGAAGTTTCTTGCCCTTTTAATGGACCGCCAAAGTGAGAGTGCATGAAAGGTCGATGTGTAGAGTGGGCCATGTGATGTGTCACACGTGTACAGCCGCGCAGCCCAAGTTGTCTGCCTGAACTAGCTCGCAGGCGTCGCTCCATTATGAGGATATTTTGAAGTCTGTTTCTGTATAATTAAACTCGAAAAGAATTACAATTTGATTCAGACATTAAGAAATAAAAGACTATGTCATAACGTCACACTGCACTTTTAGACATTATAACCTCAGTCACAAGCCATCAGTATTAGGCTTTAGATGAGTGCTAACAATCAAAGATGAACATTACCACACTAAGCAGCAATATCTGAATGACTAAACTCTAACTGAACTCATATCAAGATGACTTTAAGGTTATTTACATCTACTGGAATCCTACCTACCGCCTCTTCTATGGCAGAACAAGTTATTCGCAGTGCACCTGATTACTTTAAGTGACCCATGATTCTGAGAAATCGTCCCGTGAATCAGTGTTAAGGAAATATTCAATCCCTGCTCCTCCAGGCTTTCCAGGCTCTAAGTACCTCTCTGAAGACTTTTGAGAAGCTGCTTCATCATTCATTTACATAACAGCCATAGTGACTGTGTTGTCCATATGGAGCCATCCAACCTCGCCACAGGGGCTCCAGTAAATGAGGATTGATGACATCAGGTTAAAATGGTAGTTTTTAGTTTGTATTTTATATTAGTAATGGCAATGTAAGATTTAATTATCCTCTGCAAAGTCTTCCTGTCCCAGGCTGTATATGTAACTGATGTATTCAGTTAATAGTTTTTTTTTAAAATAATTGTATATTTCACCATAAATCCATTCTTCTCCTTTGATCACATTTTGTTGTTGATTTCAATGTATACTTGTTTTTTTTGTGTGTATTTCTTTTACGGGGAGTTTTTATTTTGTTCAATCTGATTTTGCTGTGTAACCGTTGACAAACCGTTTTGTCAATTCAAACCAATTTTCAGTTGGTCTCCAGTCTGGCTGAAGAGAGGAAAGATGACAGACTGGTCCTGTAAATGAGTTATTAAATTATTGTAAATATCAGATAGAGACATTATTATCATTTTACGTGTCACAGGTGTTTGTTTGTTATTTTGAGAGAGCTGTTAGTGTGTGTATGTAGATATATATAATTGTGTACGGCACTTTAGTGCAGTTTGACCGTTGGTTACTGAGCTGAGCTGACGGCGCTGGTCTCTCATACCGCTGCTGCCCCCCTTTTTGAAGGTGTGTGTGAGAGTGCAGTGAAGCTGAAATATTGTATTTATACTCTAATACACAGAATAAACCCCCTTCCTGCTGGTTGGCAACGGTTGTCCTCTTCTTAATCACTGCACAACGCAGAGACGACGCAGATTCAGGCAGAAACACTTTACGCCGGCTACATATACGTCCCATGTAAATCTGGGATAAAACCAGTCGTGTGGAGATAAGAGAATAAATAAGTACATTTACTTAACTTCTGTACTTAAGTACAATTCTAAAGTATTTGAGTATTTTTAACTGTATGCTACTTTTTACTTTGACCCCACGATATTTTTGACTTCACTACATTAATCACACAGCTGAAGTTACTAGTTTCTTTACAGCAAATTAGGACTTTAAAAATCTGTAATGATTTACTGAGTAATTAGAAATACATGTTTTTTTATGTGTTCGGTTAAGCCACCTGACTGCATAAATGAGTACCTCTACCTCAGTTAACTCCTATATTATAGTGCTGCCAATGCTGTAACGGCAGAGGTAGAAGAAGTACTCAGATCTTTTACTGAAGTAACATATAGCAATTTGACAGTTTAAAAGTACTCTGTTACAAGTAAAAGTCCCACATTGCAAAGTAGATGAATCTACTAGAAGTAACAAAGTAGAAGTATTCATTATACACCAATGGGTTCCCTCGATGTTACATTTTTGTACTGTATTATCATTACCAATGATACGAGCATCAAAGACACGTCTCAAAAAAAGGAACGTGGTGCTCTTGTGAGAATCGTCATTGTGATGCCACAGTTGTGACGTGTTCAAAGCTTTAGAAAGGCTTTTACATCACACTGCTGAAAGAGAAGATGAGACACAACAATGTTCTGCCCGTCAGCACTCGAGTCATGTGGTCATCTGATCCAGGCCACACCTTCCATCAGCACATTTTAAACACGTGTCACTAAATCACCAACCATCAGATGCATCAGGTGCCGTCTTGCCAAACTCCCAGATTTTACACGTGTCTAAGCTTAGCTTCCGTAAGCTGGTTTTGATCCAGTGCTCATTTGTCAGGGGGACAGTGAACTACACAGCCAGGGCCCCAAAACAGAGGGCCCCTAAATCAGGTTTGTCCTTATCTGCAGTTTCCAAACTTGACACTATCAGCATTTTAAGTGAACCGTTACTGTTTGCTGAGCAACAGACTATCAGACACAATATTTTTATTATTAATTACAGATATATGGGGAAACAGCAAACATGGTGGATTCTGAACAACACCCCAAAACTGCAGGAACAAGACCAGGTGTGAAAAAACCTAAATTATCAATAAAAATAGTTTGATTTTTGCCAATCACTCTCCTTCAGCATACATTCTCTTTAACGGATAATTATGTTGAAACACATCCTCATGGATGAGCTGTTTATTACTGACGTGACGTCTTTTTGTCCTCCAATCTTGGTGGTTTTGGAAAGATATACTTATAAAATCAAATGTTTCTCAAGACAGACAGACAGACATGGACACTGTGGCAGTTAACTACAGCAGCATCTTCAGACAGAGTACAGATGAACACAGCACCGGTCGCCCGATGCAGACAGGAGGATAACTTGTTTTTTAGATTAGCAGCCCAGCAGACATCAGTCGTCTCCCTTCAGCAGCAGACCACAGACATTAACATATCATGTTATTTACAGATATGTGTGTGTGTGTCTTCAGCGGCCAACAGGCACGATTACAGAGTCATCCAGTTCACAGGGACACAGGTAACATTGTGCCTGTGGCTGCCTGCACTGCAGCGGTGACAGCAGGTGTGTGAATTCATTTCACCCTGTAACAGAAGAGCCCTCAGAGGAGTTACTATGGGAAACTACAGATCACTGCACATACAGAAGTCACACGCGTTTGAACTCTGCTGACCTCGATAGTGTGTTTCTAAATGTTTGCTGCTCACTGTCATTAAGTGAAACTTTGCTCATGGAACGGGAAAAAGTCTTCTTCCTGTAAAAGTGCCACACGGTTCAAGGAAAGGCCAAACGACAGACCAGGGACGTCTGCACCTGGGAAAAACATGTGTTTAATGATAGCTCATTAATATTATGAGATGATTACAATGATTACTTACACACATTATTAGCTTGTATGTAACGGTGTGCTGTATATATATATATGTGTGTGTGTGTGTGTATATAGATATATGAGATGAGGTCAAATGAGAGTGAACAACAGCATCTCAGTCAGAGGTGAAACAGTGCTGGAGACTTTTAGGACGCCTCCATCTGCAGGCTGCTGTCTTAATAAAATACACCAACACTCTGAGGCATGTGGGGGACTTCCTGTCGTTACTTTAGACCTTTTTTAAGGAAAGTGGGCTACGTGTCTTTTGCTTTAAATTTCCATGTGCGCTAACAACGTAACTGGCGGAGCTCTGCGCCTGTTCCACGTACGTATTCTACGTAGCGGTGGTGCAGGACAAACACCGGATACCGCCACGGAAACACGGTCACGAAGGCCGTTTTTCTGACAAACTAGTCACACCTCGGAGGGACAAACACCAACAGTGTCCAGCGACAAGTTAGTCCCGCAGCTGACGGTAACGTGACGTAACGTTACATGCGGTAACGTTTGCCCGGCAGGTGAGTGGCAGCCGGACCACGGAGCCGTCCCGTGGCCGTGCGTGGAGCAGCTGGAGCGCGTACCTGTCTGTGTCTGTGTGTCTGTCGCCAAAATGAGACGAACCGACTCGTTTCCAGCCTTCAGACTGCAGAGAGGAGGCTGTGAGCTCATGCTGACTCGTCTCCTTCTGCCGTTGCGTCTGTGGAAATTCATGTATGACACTGCGCATGTGCGAGACATTTGACCGCCAGTGTTTTAGAATTCATGTAGTTTATATTCAGCTTTCCAGAAATGCTGGTGTAGAAGTCCATTAAACATGAAGTGAATAGTTAGGGCAGGGCCAGCTGCTCCAGCTGCTCCAGCTGCTCCAGCTGCTGGACACCATGACACTTGGTAATCTTCACTTCTGTCCCCAGATGAAAGAAGCAATGCCTGGAGAACATGTCCCACAGAAAAGATAATGAAGGGAGAAGGAGGTGAGCTGCACGCACCCTCACAGCTCCAGCTGTGCTTCACTGGGGAATCACTTCATGGCTGCACTGTAATGCCGTGTGTTACTTCTGAGGTCCTTCAGTATCTTCATGTAGTTATGCTGGAATCTGATTGGTCTGTTTCTTGGTGTCTCCTACGCCCATCTTGCCTGACACAGTAATAAAATGAATCAAATCCAATCAAATCATGTATTGAACACCCTGTTCTTCTTTCAGCTCTCACCGCACTGAACTGCACAGCAGCATCCCTCAAACGTGTGTGCCCATCGTCTATCACCCAGACTACAACATCACCTTCATGGGCCTCGAAAAGCTCCATCCGTTTGATGCAGGGAAGTGGGGCAAAGTCATTCACTTCTTGAAAGGTGAGCCAATAAGAAACACAGCGGTGGATGGAGAGGACGTCTCCCCTGGCTGATGTACGGGGGGCGGGGGGACACAGAGGGGGAGACTGGGGAGGCCGGCTGCAGTGGCTCCCGAGGGAAAAGGCCGAGCTCCCTCTGTGCCGGTCCAGTGGGAGAGGCACAGTGCAGGTCTCAAGGTCGAGGGAAACAGTTACTGAGTAGCTGGCACGATTTCACATGAAGTTGTTTTCGAATTGCACCGTGGAATGTCTTTGCTCCACAGCTTGATAAATTCACCAAACCTTCGGAAATTAAGAGTGCAAAGTGCAAAATTTGCCTTTGCAAGAAGTGGATGAAATGTGGATGGATTTGCAGATTTAAGCAGCACGTGTAGAAAATTGTACAGGGGAACTTGCTGTGTAATAGATTTTAATTACCCCTTTTTTTACATCTAAAGTTGGAGAATGGTTTGTTTTCCCTGAAAAGTACACAAAAATAGGCAAGATGTGGAGAATTTAGGCATTGTAATATGGTCACCATGTTAAAATGTATGTGATGGACAGACGAGGTAATGTGTCAGTTTGTCTCTGTTTTCATCCGTTCGTTTGCCGGCTTGCCGCCCTCCTCTCGGACTTATTATGTGGTGATTCCCGTTAGGGATGGGGCCGATCCGATCCAGCACCTGTATCGGACCAATGTAATTCACGGATCATAAATTTCCGATCCAACCTGTGGAGATTTCCGATCCCTGAGCCATGTCTGAGCTTTAATGTTGTCTGCTGAAATGACTCCACAAGTGATTCCCTGCCGGCTGCTCTGCTAGCTGGCTGCTAACTGTGGAATGGATTTCCTGAACGGAGGCGTGTCCCAATGAGAAATATTTGACATTTGAAAACCTTGATTTGTTGCTGCTACAAGAGCCAGTATACTTAATTTGTGCTGATCAGATGAAGCAGCCCTTTGTATTTACTTGGAAAGGGGTAGTGTTAGAGAAGTTTACCCTTTATGTGTATCTGTCCTGGATTTAATAAATATTGACAGTCACTTGAAACCCTTACAGTTGCATATTTGTTTTCAGGATGGGATTTTTCCCGTAAACAGGATTTCCTGTTTTTCTGACTTCCTTTTCTAACCTTATACTTACCTCAAGTTGCCTTTTGGGACATACATGCATACATATCATACATATCATACTTGCCTGTAGAGAGGAGTTTATCACAGCCTCATATAAAATCAACAATAATGATAATAATAACATTAAAGCAAACAGAGCCCTGGTATCGGAATAGTGTCGGTATCGGCAGATATCCAAATTCAGGTATCAGGATCGGATCGGAAGTGAAAAAATGTGGAAGGGTGCATCCTTTCCTGTGCGTCCCTGAAAGTTTGCAGGATTGACAGGCGACCAAATGCAACAGACTGCTACCTCAAACAGAATGACTTTGAACGTTGTTGGGAATGTTTCGGACAATGTACGCATCTTTATGTTGTTTTTAGACACTTTAATGTGAAGAAGTTACAGATAACCCTTTTAAGAATAGCCCATCTTAAGTGTAAAGACATGTTTGTTTTTTAAAAGTCCCACTTGTTGATAAGGATTGCTTTAATGTTGCTGTGATGAAATCGTTAGAGAGAAGTTCTTTGCAGGACATTTTACAGTAAACACATTTGGCAGTGCCCTCTGGTGGACAAACTGTGTAGTACAGGCAGTTACTTCTGCTTGCCCCAGACATTTATCTGCCACAGTTTCTTTATCACAATCTCTTGTTGCTATTCAACTGAGGACATTGACATTGACCCTATGCTAAGCTCTCTAATGCAAACGGGCCAATCAGAGTGTAGCATCAGCTCTGACTGGGGTCCAACGACTACACGGCTGTGCTCCACTGAATTTCATGCAGTCTTTTCTGATTTTCGTCATTTTCAGGCTGGCTGTGTGGATTTCCAAGCTCGTCGTGGTTAAACATTATGCTCAGGGCAAAACTATTCAGGTGTCTTCACAGCTAACGTTACGTCTGCTTTGGTAACTCTTGGATAAACACTGAAGCCACGTTATGTTGTTCTTGGTGGATATTAGGAATGGGCGATATTTCACCGTTTGCGATATACCGTCAAAAAATTTCCCCGCGGTAAGAATTTGTCATCTCATGGTAAAAACGATAAATTCCCATTGATGACGTTGTTTGTGTGCGACCACGCAAGAACAATAACAAACATGGTGGAAGGCGGAGCTGAGAGCGAGGAGCTCGTTGCTAAACGAGGCTCCAGCTCGATTATCTGGAACTGGTTTGGTTACAATAAGTCTGATGTGGAAGAAAAACCTCTCTTATATGCAGAGTCTGTAAAGAAAATGGTGATTGCAAAGGATGGTAACACCAGCTTTTTTTTCCACCACCTCAAACACCAGCACAAACCAGAATATGACGAAAGGCAGAAAATGCGCATGGATGCAGCAAAAGCGACAGCGTCAACTTCAGCCAAAGCCTCCGGTAAGAAAACTCTGAAAACTCAAAAAAATTGGTGACGCATTTGCTCATTCCCACCGTATGATAAGCAAAGCAAATGATGAAAGAATTAATGGAGGCAGTGGCGTTTTGTCTGGCTAAAGACATGTTGCCACTCCAAACTGTGGAGAAGGAAGGATACAGGCGAATGATCCATAAAATGGACGCTAGATACAACATGCCCTCAAGGAAGTATTTTTCCAAGACAGCCCTGCCTAAGATGTATGATGAGTGCCGTGATGGCTTACAAACAATGCTGTCTGCAGTGGAGTTTTTTGCCTCAACCACGGACATGTGGAGTAGCCAAGCGACTGAGCCCTACATTAGCCTCACGGTCCACTACATCACAAGTGAATGGAGTTTGAACAGCTGTTGCCTCCAGACAAGTTTTTTCCCGGATGACCACACGGGTGAAAATAGTGCAAGTGGTCTGTTTGCACTATTATCCCACTGTTTGCGCCTTAGAGTTTGAATAAATGTTCAATCTCTTCTCACATTTCAAACTTGTTTGATTTGAGTCATTACAGTTTTGCAGTACAGGTGAATTGGTATTTTTTATTGTCACTTTTAACGTTACCGGGATAAATGCCAGAAATTATCGTGATACATTTTTTAGTCCATATCGCCCATCCCTACGTTACACTGTACCAGTAGTTCTGTCATCCCTTTCATGTGCACTTGGTGTCCAGTATATGCTCTGAAGGTGTCTGAAGGACTTAGAGGAAGGTGTTTCTTGCATTGTCTTTGGATTTTATAAGACACTAATGATGCCTTCCATCTAGTGTCTGTTTGCATTTTTATTGAATGTCCTTCTAACTTAGCTTTAGTCTAGAAACCATCTGAGCTCTCATCCACAATAATTACAAGTACCGTATTTACTAGACATTTCCTCTTCTAAAAAATCACTGTTCCTCTCCTTTCCATGTTTAACTGTGTGAACATTAGGGATGGGTACGGAGCCCCGGTATTGAACGGGCCCAGGGCAACATTATTCAAGACCGCAATATCAATAAGCTTCGACCTTAACGGTTCTGCCATCTGTACTGGAGTAGTTGCATTTTTTTTTATGTTATCTTGCACATTTATCTCACCAGCTCCGTCAAATATCCGTCTATGTATGATATATTTTTGCTCTTCTCACAGAAGAGCTCTCTCTCTCAGCAGCTCACCCTGACTGTCTGTTGTCTCTGTGAGTGAAGTGCAGTGGGGCAGGACTGTTGTTCTAGTGACACACACAGTGCAGCATGCACACCAACCCAAGCTCATAGCCTACCTTTAGATAGATAATGATGTCGGGGAGAACCGAATGGTCCCAAGTGTGGCTCTACTTTATAAGACTTGATGCAGACATAGCGTGTTGTCACAAGTGTGACAAATGTTTTGCGTGTAAGGGCAGCAACACCAGTAATCTGTCTGAACACCTTGAAAAAAATACATCATATTCAGACAAAAAGATGTACAGTGTTTGACCGCCCAAGCACAGCTAGTTCATCCACGACCATTCCAGGTTTGTAACGTTATGCTAGCAGCCCACACTTACACATGGAATTTGTAACTATTAGCTAATTGTTTAGCTATGAGTGTGTTCATAAATTTAACCTAAAATGGAAATGTATTTTCAGTTAAATAATGTTTCAGAGCAAGAGAGTAACATAGCCTAATTGCAATTAAATATTAGTAGTGGTAAATCGGGGGCATCCTGAAGGCAAAGTCTGCCTTGCTTTCATATTTTCACTTGTTATCTAGGATCTTTTATAATTGTTAGGCTATAACACTGGTGAATTTAATGAATAAAAATAATAGACTAAAGCATCACATTTTAATTTTAACATTTTGTGAGTACAATCTTGGTTGCTTTGTCCATACTCCAGACTCCAGCATGCTCTGTGAGATCTAACAGATTAAATTTCTGAAATGACCCATTTAAAGAGTTTCCCAGCCTTTGTTGTTGTTGAAATTTATAAGCTGCAGTGAACCAACCCAGTCCTTCCTCTGCTTTAACTGCCACTGGTGCTGCTCCAAAATAAACCCCTTCATACTGGCAGCTAGTGGCAGAATGACCAATGAGAGAGTGAAGAAGTGCCAGCAAGCTGGGACCAAGTTCATTGGGAAAGGCCTACACCCCTTTGCAACAGTGGAGTCAAACGGCTGTAGTTAAAATATTAGTCAGTCAGTATATTGAGTTGTGTTATTTTTTTAGGATATAGTAGTATGAAATAAAGCTTTTATGTTAGACACATCACTCCACAAACACAATATTCAATACTAATTCAACAATAAATGTTTGTTTTGGGGTTTTTTTTGTTTTTTTTTTACTGTAGAGACATGTGCAAGGCACTCAACCCTAAATACAACCCTTCCTCTAGGAGTAACTTAAGTGACATGCTAATTCCGTCCTGGTATGATGTGGGAAAGGCCAATTTGATCTCTGAGCTCAAGGATGTACCAAAGCTGGCCATTACATCAGATGGGTGGACCAGCCTCGTTTTTTTTGTTTGTTTGTTTTTTTTCCCCAACTGCGGCCCTCCCCAACTGGCACAAGGGTGCGAGGGCACATTCGATGATGCTTGCAGCTTTAATTTTATTTGTTTTACATTTACATCATCATAACACAGTAATTTGTTAAAAAACACTGCTGTTTCTTTTAATTTAAATAACTTCCTATTTTTTCTATTTTACATTTCAAATTGGAAAAAATGTAAAAAGTAAAATGTTTTGTAAAAAAAACAGTTATTGCATTATGAGAAAATAAAGTAATTTATGTTCCTAATTTGTTGTACTTTTTTTTTTCTTCCTTAAAAGTATCTAAGAGTACCGTTAAAGTACCAAAACAATAAGCAGTATCGGTGAAAGTAGTAATACTGTTAAAATTTTAACAATCCCTAGTGAACATGCCTTTTCTTCTTGTATTTTACACTGTCCTTTTTTGCAGTCTTTGAGCCTTTTTCCTTGCTCTTTTCTTTTTTGCATGCCGGCTCTATGTGGCCTTTTTTTTCACAGTTACAGCAGTCCATATCCTTACATTAGCATGCAGATGCCAGATGACCAGATTTACTGCAGCAGAAGCATGGGCCTTGAGCAACTTGGCTACTGTTACTGAGTTTGTGAACTTTTTTCTGTAGCTTGCAGCTGCTGAGCTTCTTTAGATGCCATTTCCATTGTTACACGTATATTAATAGCTTTTTCGAGAGTCAATACAGTGAGTAATTTCTTCTGTTCTACTTCATTTTTAATCCACACACAAGCATCTCCTGTTACAAAAAAAAAAAAAAAAGATGGCAGACTCACCCTCTTCTTGGTTGTGTCTGTGAAATCTGAATCCTTCTGCAGTCACCAGAGGATTGGGAGAAAAATGGTTGCTCAGTATGTCCACAATTTCTTTATATGTTTTGCTTCCTGTTTTTTTGGGGGGGGGTTTGGCTGCAGAATATTTCGAAGCAGGTTAAAGGTTTTGGGTCAAATTACACTGAGGAAAGTGGGCACAGTCTTATCATTACTTATTGCATTTGCCACAGCAAAATAGTCAAACTGTTATACGAGCTCCACTGCCCTATACTTTCATAAAGGGACCAATTTAGCTGATAACTCCAGCCATTCTATTTTTAGCTCCTGGTTATGGCGCTGCTCCACTGGAGAGGATTCCCTAAAACTACTCACAAAATTTGGAGTAATAACTGTCGTTTTGCCCCAGGTCCACTCCTCTCCTCTTAGCTGGTTATGCCGACACACATTGCAGCTAGCATTAGCTTGGGGCTTACAGAGGGAAAGGTTTTTCTCTATCAAGGACAGCATGTGTTGATTTAGACATCCTCATTGCCACTTTGTGTTCAACAGTTATTCTCAGTACATAACAATGATGATACAAACTCGGATAACGTGTTAACAGTTTATTCCCGCCAGCAACTGTATAGCACACTTTACTCACAACAGCAACGTTGGCTAGGCGATAAAAATAAGTGTCCAGCCATGCCTGGAGGCTATACTGACTCGTATCCTTGCAAAGTTTATTACTAGAAAGGGGTTTTCACATTCCTGTTCTAAAGGGGGAAATGTCTGTGCACTTTCCTAAAATCCTAATTTCAAATGTTACAAGGAAAAGCTAGATTTGGTTCATCACAAATTTGAAAACCAGTTAAATTTTAGGCAAAGAAACCTGAAATCCCAAGCACAGAGTGGACGTGTCAGTACAGAAATAAAGAGTTTGCATTTGCACAAGGACTAACAACATGTCAGGCACTGCCATTTTACAATCAACATAAAGCCAAAATGCCAACTATATCTATTTCTCTGATACTCTGCGAAAATCCTAATTTCAAACGTTCCCAGGAAAAGCTAGATTTCGTTCATCACAAATTCGAAAAACTGGTTAAATTTTTAGGCAAAGAAACTGAAATCCCCCAGCACAGAGTGGACATGTCAGTACAGAAATAAAGAATTTGCATTTGCACAAGGATTATAACATGTCAGGCACCGCGATTTTGCAATCAACATAAAAACAAAATGCTAACTATATCTGTCTCTCTGATACTCTCTGATGCTAGTGGCCAATTCTGTGCCAGTCTGACATCTGTCACATTATTATTTGAAAATCTAGGACATGAAATAGTAAATGGTACTCTTGATAAAATTTGTTACTGATCAGTAAATGTTGCCCTGTAGTATAATTAAAACTAACTGTACCTTTATTTGTTCTGTGCCATGATCCAGGCCTAATGGAGCTGGGGACCCGACGCTTGCTGTGCACAAGAGAGCTTTATCCATGCCTGATTCCTTGCAAACAACCATAGAGGGTGGGAACCCTGATTACCCTTCACTTCCTTTTTCCCATCCCTTCCCCTAAATTGCCCCTTTGATGGTATTGTCTTCTCGCATCTGTGGTCTGAAACATGATTGGTAAGCTGAAACAGAACTTGCTGGTAGCCTGTTTGGTCATCAGCTCGATCACAGTCTTCTACCTAGGCCGCCATGCCATGGAATGCCACCATCGTGTCGAGGAGCGCAGCCAACCGGGCGGGGTCTTGCCTTTATCAGCGCTTGGAGGCAGCATGCGCACCACCTTACGGACAGGCCAGAATCTTAGCATGCCTTTTGTTTACAACAAAGATATGCCACTCATCTTCATTGGTGGAGTGCCCCGCAGTGGGACCACGCTAATGCGAGCCATGCTAGACGCCCACCCTGAGGTGCGCTGTGGCGAAGAAACCCGCGTTATCCCACGCATCCTGGCCATGAAGCAGATGTGGAGCCGCTCAGGCCGAGAGAAAATGCGTCTGGATGAGGCTGGTGTGACGGATGAGGTGCTGGATGCCGCCATGCAGGCCTTTCTGCTGGAGATCATTGTCAAACATGGAGAGCCTGCAAACTTTCTCTGCAACAAGGACCCTTTTGCACTAAAGTCGCTCTCCTACCTGGCTAAGATTTTTCCCCATGCCAAGTTTGTACTCATGATTCGTGATGGCCGAGCTTCAGTCCATTCTATGATTTCACGGAAGGTGACCATCGCTGGCTTTGACCTGGGCAGCTACCGGGATTGTTTGACAAAGTGGAATAGGGCCATAGAGACCATGTACACTCAGTGCCTGGAGGCAGCGGACAAATGCCTACCTGTGCACTATGAACAGCTGGTCCTTCATCCTGAGAAATGGATGAGGACACTGCTGAAATTCCTTGACATTCCTTGGAATGATGCTGTCCTCCACCATGAGGAGCTCATTGGAAAAGCTGGTGGGGTGTCCCTTTCCAAGTAAGTACTACTGACAGTTCTGTGTCCTTGCTTTCCTTTTTACTTTACCCCGCCCAACTCCAAGCATGATATCTTATTCTGTTCTTATACTATATCTTGTTGTGCACTCATACTTAGAAGATTTAAGCAAGGCTACCAGTAGACTGGGGCCCAGTGATTTCCATGATGTGGAAAATGCGGACGGAATAGTGGAAGTTAACTGTTAAAGGACATCTTCAGTCATTTTACACATGCAGCTCTATTGCGCAAGCTACCCGAGACTTGCTATTACCAAAGACGCGACAACATTT
>JAQLOL010000024.1:2336012-2357367 GCA_029783665.1 Naso thynnoides
AATATTTTAGTCGATGCAATGTTTGATATAAAAAAAAATCATCACTGCTGCCCAGACCACAAAAGTATCATCTTTAAGTTGTTTCCTTTGTCAACCAACAGTTGCAAACCCAAAGACTCTTCATTTATGGTCATAAATGAGAAAAAAGCAGTAAATTGACTTACTTCGCTTACTTTCACCCTAGGACTTTGACACTAGTTGTCATGGAGCCAAAGAAAAGGGTACTGACTCCTCAGCAAGATGCCCTAGAGCACATTGTTTGTTCTTAAGGATAAATATTTTATGGAGAAAAAGTATATAGACTCCAGTAAAGGGAGAAGAGTATTCACCAACAATTACCATCCCACCATCGACATTCGTTGTTGAATATCGGGGGATCTTACAAAGACAAAAAAGCCAAGGAAAAAATTCCATTTTGTTTGAATTGAGTTTAAATCAAAAGCAGTACTTTGACGTGTTGACACTTCGATGGGGGGTGGGGACCCTTGGAAACTCATGAGTGACGATCAAAAAAGTCCTAAATATAAAATTGAAAATAATTCCTTGTGAATTAAATCCCAACTTCTGCCTGTTTTGTTTCTTTGAGAGAAATATCTCCAGGTGAAGAAATAACGTACACGTATGGAGGTGCTTTTTACCTGCGAAGCCAAAAAAAGTCCTGAGATCGACCAAGGACTCATTGCGGGTCATCATGCTACCACATCAAGAAAAAGGAAGAAAAGGTTTGAGGACTCTGAAGAACCTTCTAGCTTCGAAAATTCAGACTCTGATGGTAAAGAAGAACCACTTGACAGTGAAAACGTTTCTATTCGATTGGACTGTAGGCAATTGAATTGCCTAGAAACCATTGCCGCCTGTCACTTTCTGCTGGGTCACAAACGACAACCATCAGACCCTTGTCAGATTCCGTCTGCTCTGCTCAGTACTCGGTTAATACAAAATTAGTTGCAAATTACTTAACTTTACAACTTTCCTTTTTCTGTCTTAATTACCGAGAAATGCATGAATTACTTAATTTTGTGTTAGCATACAAGATTACCGACATCATATTGAATAATCTTATTTACCTATTCCTTGCGGCAAGTGCCATGGCTCTTTTATGACCAGACAGTCAGGACCTCAGTTTAATGTCTCATCCGGACGGTATTTCATGCTGCGTTGCGTCTCTGTCAACTGGGGCATTGAGATAACTTTTTTGGCCAGAGGTCAGATTACCACCAACCGAATACAAACAAGACCATCTATAGCTGCAACTCAGTTTGCAGTATACCATCCTGACTACACACAGCAATTTTTTTCTGATCTTCTTGAGTCTGACGGCTGTAACTACGATGCTTTTCATCTTAATTATATATTAATTTGCTCTTTTACATTTAAAAGAGCTGCACTACTAGACTGCTAAGTTCATGTTTGCGATTATGCTACACAACACCGCCTCTTTCACATGAATGCGTTTGCATGTAAAATAGAAAAACCAGGGGTAATTTTACATGGTTTTTAACTATTTTCGTGTGCCCACGCCGCTGGATATCTTTTGTTAGGTTTAGGAAAGCCATGTAACCTGAAGAGATCCAGGGCATGTTAAAGGTACCTCATCGTACAGGCGAGCTCACACAAAACAAGTAAATCTTCCTTCAGGCATCAGGTAAGTAAGTTGCCTTATCGGGTCATGAAAGCCCAAAGGCCAAGTTTCAGGAGCCTATCTCTTAATTTTGTAACGTGAAACGTCTTGATTTATGAGTACACCCCCTGGACATGATGCTAGTACTTTCCATTGACTTACCCCCATCCACCCTTGATGCTAAGTGCGAAGCAGATACCATTTTTATAGTGTTTGATATGACTCAGCTGGGGATCAAACCCTGACCTCCCAATCCCTGGGCAGACACTCTGATCACTGGAGCAGGTCTGACCAGACTGTAGGATATCATGATGGGCCCTTGGGCTAATCGATACAAAGCACGCACACACTTAGACATGAGCACAAAATTAGCTGTTAATATAAAGTATAAATAAAGTACCAAACGTGTTGGATTTTACAGTGCTACTTAAACTATTTTATTTGCAAAGTACAAAAAGTCAAAGAGAATGTTATGAATAATGGCTGTGACAGTCAAAATTCTGAAACACAGCAACAAGCATTTGAGTGCAGGGGTGCCGTCTATTTTACTGTGGTGCTGAAATGGACGCAGAATATTTCTGGTATTTTTTAGAGAGATTACTTCACGAATCAGGGCAACCGCTATCCTCTTCAACATAGATTCAAGAGATTGTAACAAGAAAGAGAAACAAGAGCAACAATCAGTTGCGGAGCAATTGGCTCATTGCAGAGGGTGCGGCAGCCTATGGCTGGGGAAATTTACGGAGACGAAAGGGCAGAATGGAGCGAATGAGAATTACAATGGGGTGATTTCGGCACCATGGACAGCGCCAAGGACTTATCATGGCCTGCTGCTCTTTGACATTCAGTGACGCCCATACAGACACGTAGCCTTCACCACCAACACACACATAATAACACAACAACAAACACACAACAACAAACCATGAGCATGCAAGCAATGTGTGACCTATCACTAATACAGTCATCAAGCATGGGCGGCCTTGCAACACAAGCAGCAACAAACAACGCTACTATGAAAAGCGCCAGACAACCAACATCTGTGATGAGCCTCATACATACGTTTCAATACGAAACAGTTTAACAGTGATTATTTCCTCCAGCGGAGGGCAGTGTGAATCCAAACCTAAAAAAAGATGAAATGTCCAATGTCCAAAATGTCCAGAATTCAAAAACTCGTTTGAACATGTCAAACTTCTGTTCCAGAACTATGTGCAGTAACTTTTCCAGATATTACCTTCCTCCTCTCCTTCATCCTCGCAAACCTTTCAGTCAGCTTGTTCTTATCAATGGAGATATCTCTCACTAGGTTGAGGTTTGAAAGTCTGGCCTTATTAACTATTAACTTCACGCAGCTGAAACTGCGTTCCTCATTTGCACTGGTTACTGGCAGTCTTTGGTAAGTACGATAGACTTTTCATCTGCTCGTGTTCTTTTTTCCCTTTAGGTGCACCCAATGTGTGTTTTCCCCCATTTCAGCTAACACGGACAGAATACGTGCTTGCTAGCTTAAACACTACACAAGTAAAACAGCAACAACAGCACCCATGCAACTGCGCAACTTCAAAGTCGAGGTCACTTTCTATCAAAATACGCACCCAGAGCGAGAGAAGAGAGAGAGATATTTGGGGATTTACCCAACACAGACCTACAGACCACACCCTCCAATCCTCATTAATTTAACATATCCACAAAACAAGAACAAAATCTTCTCTTGTTTTGTAGACTTCAAGAAAGCATTCGACTCAATTTGGCATGATGGCCTGTTTTTTTAAATTAATTGACAAAGGCATAGGCGGTAAAATCTACGATATAATCAAAATAATGTATAAAACAATAAATGTGCCGTGAAAATTGGCCATAGGCAAACAGATTTCTTCCCTCAATGTAGAGGTGTTAAAAAGCCCCACACTGTTTAACAGTTATGCTCGTTTCATCAGAAGTAGCTCTAAAACAGCAGCTCCTGCAAACCTGCATCTGCAAACCTAATGTCTGACCTGGGCCCTGACCGTTAATCTAAAAAGACTAGAATCATGGTCACCAGAAACGACCCAGATGTCGAGTAAACCCAGATGGGTTCCTCCTGGGCTCTACTGTCATAGAACACACACACAGCTACACATATTTAGGACTAAAGATCACCTCCACAGGACATTTCAATCTAGCCATTAATGACCTCATAAACAGGGAGAAGAGCCTTCTGTGCTATGAAAAATTCTTCAAATGTAGATATACCCGTTCAGAGTCTGACTCAAAATATTTAAATCAGTAACTGAACCCATTTTCCTGTGGTAGTGAAGTATGGGGTCCTCTTGTAAACCAAGACTTCCAAAAATGGGACAAACATCCAATCGAAGTCCTGCACACTGAGATTTGCAAAAGCATTCTCAGAGTCCAAAGCAAAGACAGGAGTCCCCTCAGCCTGCTGGTCCTGAGGCTCAGTTCATCCAACAGCACGAGACATCAGGAAAGTCCTCACACAATCCGGCCCAACCAAATTGTAACCAAAGAAGAAGAAAATTACATCAACTACTGGACAAAAACCCAAAATAAACTCCAAATGCTGTCTGTCTCTAAAGAGACAGTACACAGTTAGCTGTTCACACACTAGCTGTCCACTGTAACTGATCAGAAACTGAGAATAACATTAACTATGTACAGACTCAGTGACCACAGCCTGGCCATAGAAACGGGCCGACACCGGCAGACCTGGAGGCCCAGAGAGGACAGACTGTGTGAGCTCTGTCCACAGACACAAGTTGAGACAGACGAGTGCAGCGCATATGAAGACATCAGAACAAAGTTCTTCACAAAAATGAAAAGCAAATTCCAACTTTGATACGTTCTCTGACATTTCCTTGGGAAAAATAGTGACAGTGCGTGGGCCCCTTTGTAACTGTGGGCACGGAGCAGCCGCATCCTCTGCCCCCTTCGCTACAGGAAGCAATATTTGTCAGCAAAAAACGCCATGTCCCGAAAACTGACCACTTCAATCAGCATGCACAGTTTACCCACGAAAACATATGCACACAGTGAAACAGATGCCCGGCAGCAACCTGACTCTGAAATGATAACCTTTTAAACAAGGGCATGGCAAACTCCAGTCACTGACATCGCTCTCAGGTTTGATAAATCGCAATGTATGTGCTAAGTTTATGTATTTACACACTTGGTTCAAACGCTCCATTTTGCATATTCATTAAGTAAAAGGTACTAAATCGATGGTGTGTCATTGTTTTGCTCAATTAAAAGACGCAATCCTCAGTGCGAACTGGAAAGTGAAGAAACAGAAGGAGAAAGAGGGACACAGGACACATTCTACGCAAATCATAAAGCAGCATTTTTTATGCTTTTGTCCCTCGGGTTTTGAGGAATGCTTAGATTAGTGAATGTAAAGAAATAATGCTCAGTTTGTGGTGACAATTTTTGCTTTCTTTAGTTTCAACTGCAAGCCTCCAGGTGTGCTTTTTTGATGCATTCCGGGCCGCTACATCTGGTCAAGACCACGCACTGCTGAAACCCACGCACTGCTGAAACCTAGTTGTAAAAACTTAATGTTACTCTCAATGGCGTAAGGTGAGTCGTTTTTTCCTTTCAATTCACATTTGATAAAAATGCAAACGTGAGAAAGACTGTGTTTAGTAAACATACAAAATATATATTGGCGATGTTGCCTTGGATAAAAATGCTACAGACACTAATCAGTGAAGCTTATTATGATACACAGACACTTGCAGTTGCAGCTAGTTGAAATAAATTAGAATAGTGACCGTAGAAGTTAGACTGTCACTGTAAAGTCGATTAACTAAGATACCAGCAGATACCGCATGTGACTTGAGCTGATCGATTTTCTTTTCCTGTATGGATGTTGACAGATCATCCTAACTGTGCAGCTACTTGCCTGCAGATATTCTCATGTCATCTCATTATTTCTCTGCAACAAGCACTCAGCATTACGGTTGTTTTCCTAAACGTGTTTCAGTACCGCGATTGTCTATTATTTAGCATTGCACCTCCATTGTAGTTACTCACAGCTGGATAGGCAAAGGTGTTAGCAAGTGTTTCTAAGTTATCTAGTTACAAAACAAGTAAAAACTTTTAAGATGAACTTTTAAGATGAACTCCGAACAGAATGAGACTTCAGGCTTTATCCCATTTTGGGTTAAAACTCGCGGCTAAAGTGTTTGTAATGTAGTTTCCATGGTGTCTTTCCCTGGCTTGAATGTACAGTTTCTAGTTGACGGGGACGCCTGGGAGCAAATCAATCAAGCGTCGTAAGGTCTGTGTGGCCTCTGGGCGCACTCACACTAGGCAATCCGTACCGTGCCTGAGCATGTTTGACTCCCAAGTCCAATTTGTTTGATTAATGTTAGCGTTCCGTTCTGTGCTTAAACACTGTACGCTTTGTTGGCTGTGGCACAGTTAGAAGGGGTGGATTTCAGCACTCTGTACAGCACAAGCACAGGCATGGAATGAAGACATCGCTTTGAGTGTTTGTGGAGGATCCACCTTAAACCCAGGCAGACAACAGCATACACGTCCAGATAAAGAGCAGTGGACAAATCTAAATATGTGTACACACCAAAAGCGAATTAATTTATTCACGTAATTACGCAAATATGTACAATATACAAAGTCAATGGCATGACACGAAATTTTGTATGGGGCTGCAAATTTTGAATCATTACCCGAGGAGGTGATTTTCGCATCCATCGGCAACAAATCAAATCCAGGTTTTATTCTTTTTAAAAAATCCAAACTTATAAATTGAAAGACAAGTGCAAAAGCACACTTTCCGTGGTGCTGAACAAATAAACTTGCTGCAGAGAAATCCTGTACAGCTCACGTAGAAGCTGAAATGGCTGCTCTTCTCACACTTCAAAATTACTCAAGAAAAAACAAGATTTGAATCAGCCCGAAGGAGGAAATAAGGAAAAAGAAAGAACTTTAAGCTTGAAGTGGAAATTGTAGCCACTCAGGCTATGTTAGAGGTTTTGAAAGTCTCAGGAAGCAGTGTGCACTGCTGGTACAACAATACAACAAATCTCATTTACCACAAAGAGAAATCCAAGTGTTTGATGGAGATCCACTTCACTATCATGCATTTATGAGAGCCTTTGCACACAATTTAGAGGAGAGAACAGGTGACTTCAGAGACTGTCTGCACTTTCTTGCTGGCGCACAGTATGCCAAGAGCTGTCGAGAAATGCCAGCAGACAGAGGCAATCAAAAGGCAAAGGCTTTGTTGGAAGAACATTTTGGAAGTAAGCAAAACGTTGCTTCAGCTTATATGAACAAAGCACTGTCATAGCCTGCGGTTAAAGCAGAGGATGCCAAGTCTCCCCAAGCGTATGGTCTCTTTTTGAGAGGATGTTGTAACGTGATGGATGATGTACATGCCGGCAAACATGCTGATAGTGATAAAGAAGTTGCCTTCCAGACTAAGGGACAGGTGGAGGACAGTGGCCTGCGATGTTCAAGAAATGTGTAATCGTAGAGCTTACTTTCCCTGACATCGTGGCTTTCATTGAGCGTCAGGTGAAAATTGCAGTTGATCCTGTATTTGGCAATATACAAGGATGCTCCAAAGACAATGCAAAGCAAGACAGTAACAACGATCACTATCAACTTCACACACAGAACCAAGGAAGTAGTTTCGCAACTACAGTGGAATCAGTCGATGGAAGAAAGGCTTGTGAGAAAGGAAGGAGCCTCACTGGACAAGAAGATCTGTCTGTACTGCATAGGTGAACATGCATAGGATCCAAGAGCTCCACCTGTTGGCGGCTTTCAAGGTCAGCAGATGTTTAAAGCCTGTGTACTTTGGCACTGTGGCTTCTGCCCAATTACATCATTTCGCAAGTGAGGTGGGCTATGGAACAGCTACCTACTTACTTTTGTACAACATCAATGCAAGACCATGCAGCATCCTTATCATGGCAAAGGCAAGGGTACCTCCCTTAAAACCAGTTACAATTCCCAGATTGGAGCTAACAGCAGCAGTGGTAGCGATGGGTATGGACCGAGTGTGGAGAAAGGAGGTGGAAGGCTGTGGCCAGGAAATGGCCTCACCAGCTTCCTCCTCAGTGGCAAGGCCTCAAACGTGTGGCTGGGTCCTCTGTGGTCAGCTCCTGAAAGAGGCAAGTCAGAGGAGTTAGAGGGTGCCCGATCTTAGCGCTCAACCAAAAGCAGAGTTAAGCAGGAATCCCACCATCACGTCATAACCGCCAACATCGATGATGCGAAGACAGTACTCAGCATCCACAACAGCCAAAAGAACTAGAGAGAAAGTTCCCTTGTGGTTTGAAGAACTGAGATCCTGTATATGCTGGAGCTCTTTCAAAATTAAATGATAATCCACTCAACCATTCAATTTCACTAGAAAGCATATATGTAAACCTCATGACGAAGTGCTTGCTTCCCAACCACTGCTCCACAGCGGAGAGGAAAGTGCTGCTTCTCTGTGTTTGGCATGGTCATGAAGTCAGCCACAAGGCACAGGCCACATCTGGGACAATGTTTTCCAACAGCTGTATGAATCACCTGTGGCCAGGTAACTGCAGCATAGGAAACATGATTTAAGATAAGTTTCTAGTACATAAAATCAATTGTTGATGTTAGTATATAATGTCACATTTACATATAGTTTGTGGTGACCCTGTATACTCCTTCAAAGTTGCAGTTTGTGTGTAATTGCTCATAAATATAACATCACTTTCATCACTCAGTTTTTAACTGAGTTAATTTGAGTGTTGAGCTATTATGTAAACATAGACCGGACCCAACCAAACTTAATAAAAAAACCTCCTTTACATGAAATGTTCAGTAACACTCTTGTGAACAGAAATGAAAAGCATTAACAATAAAAATGTATATCATTATAATTGATTCGGCATCATTTTGAAACTCGGTGTATTTTGGGGCTACACCGATGTTGGAGGGTCTGTAATTGTAGAGCAAAAAGGGGTGCCACTTACAGATGGACAGGTGCTCCGCGGGTGGGACAGAGCACCTTTGGTTGGTGACCAATCCTAAATCCGAGCACCAATCCTTGCCAACAGGTCGTCAAACTGGGCACTGTGCAGTCTCAGTAAGTAAGGAGAATGGCGGATTGCAATGGGGGAGTGAGTGCGCCCTTAAACTCAGGGCTCAGTCTTTGCTAAAAAACCCTGAATATCATGGTAGTTAAATGGGTTGACCAGTCAATGTGAGGGTAACCAAGGAAGACCGAGAACAGCAGGGGACATGGGTCAAGGAATGACAAAAAGTCATGATTATCTGAGAGCTGGAGAGTTAATGGACCAGTGCGGTAAGTAACATGGGCTGATAGTTCTCCATTGAGGGCAAAAACGTCTTTGCTTTCAGGTAAAGCTTCTTGTAGGCAAATTAAACTGAGTCACTAGGTCAGAGTCAACAAAGCTGTGTCATCAACCCTACAGTCAGTTAAAACTTGAAGTGGCAAAGAGTCTTTTGATCATTTTATCATACCCTGAAGCTAAATACAGTTGGTGGGGGAAGGTGAGGTGGAGGTGGCATACATGGCAAAAATGAGGAAGCTCTAGTAATTAAACTGATTACATGTCACTAATGTCACCTGAATACCTGGTGGGCATCGAGATGTATAGCATACGGAGCGAGCCCGACTGGGGAGAGGAAGGAGCAGTAGCTGGCATTGCTGGAGCTGGATTGTTGTCATAGATGGTGGAAGATGAGATACCACTTGGTCCATTTGCTTCGTCCAAGCTGGGACATGCTAAGAGCCAAGTCTTTAAGTTAAATTATTACCTCTTTTTTAGGGCTGATCCATGCTTGTCTCACGAGGATCCCTTGGGAGAGGAGGCTGGTATTTATTTGCTACATGGAGAAATCAGATACTGTCCCATACTGCTTTTGTGTTCTGTTTTCAATTTCAATAGCCTGCTTCTTACTCCGGTAGGATACATCAGCCACAAGGACAATTAAGCAATTTCAGTGTTGGACTCTGCTGATGCACAATGCTGATGAAAAAAAAAAAACAATTAAAAGAGTATCTCTAAACTTAAACTTTAAGAGTTCCAAGGGTACCAGCACCATCATGAAATGTCAGCATGTCACTTAGACCTTCTAAATAATGATGATTTGGCCCTTGTGGCCTATAGTGGCAGCCAACTAAAATAGTTTTAATATGTGGTAAGTTGACTTAAAGCCACAATGATAACTAACATTCTCTCTTACTTTCTAACAACTTCTCATAAAGGGCAGTGGAGCTTGTTGCAGGGCTGGAGCATGGAATCTTCATTGGGAAGAATGAGGCACCAAAATCCATGAAAAATGTATTTTATTTTTACAGAACTTCACCTTTGACTTCATCCATTGGTAAGTGTATAAGAAATGAATTTCCTGTTTGTGCCCATTTTCGCTATACTAGTATCAAACTTTAATTCATTAGCTCAGAATAGAACAAAACTAAAGCAATATCCAACACAAACAATACAACAAACAATACATCAGTTAAGCAATGAAAGTCATGAGTGAAATAAAAGACATATGGTATTATTAACTGTGACAATGAAGAAGGTCTCACTTCTTTTCACACTTAACCAACAAAGGGGACACAGGTCTGGTTGGGGGCAGAGCACCTCCTGCTTGCCATAATGAAAACATCATTGGTTTTCGCAAACTACGAATATTTTAAGTTTTGTTTTTCCATCTGACGTATCAACAGTTGCTATCAATGTGACTAACGTGTGATTGAACAACTGTAAATAAATAATCGAGATAGATTTTCTGAGATTAGATGTTTTCTTACAGAAGTAACGTCCAAAAATGACAAACTTATTCAACTCTCCACTACTCAGTCATACTTTCACCTAAAAACTACATTTAAACTTTCTATTTCTGTTCTGCATCTGTCTACGTTTTGGTTATTTTACTGTTTCACTTTTGAACTTTTAAAATGTTCAACTTTTTTAGAATCATCATTATGAAAGTCAGTTACAGAAAACTTAAAACCCATGCATCTTCAACCTTTTCATATTCATCCAATCACATTGAAACTGTATTCAAACTGAAAATTACAACCTTAGGACTTATTCATATTTAGTCAACTTTTGAATGTCATCTATACTTTTTCTATAATCACAGTTTGACTTTTTAGTTTTTCTTTTGGCCTTTATTAGGTTTTAACATTTGTGTATCTTCCCTTAACCTTGCACTCTCTATCTCTATTCATTAAAATAAAAATAAACAAACAAATGCACAAATAAAGAAATATTGATTTACTAAAGTCAGTGGCAATTAGGCAATTTTGCAAATGATATTATTCTATTAAAATGTATTTGCCACCTATAACATTAATTTGAAAGATTTTCATTTTAAATCTGCAATCACTGATCTTGTTTGACTACTTTGGGTGCAATGCAAGACCACTATCACTTTTTATAAAGTTTACATGGCCAGTTCAAGAGAAGGAGTTGCTTATCCATGCATTCAGCAGACATGCAGCAACAGTAACATGAGGGATTGTTTGTGTGACAACGTAATTTTAGTCCAATAAAGACTCGTCAATAAAGACTTGTCTCCACCTGCTCCCGTAAAAAATGTGTCTTCTCTTTGGTGAAGAACAGGTACAATAGAGTGGGTACTTTTCGCTGAAAAGAGCTGGAGCTGATGGTGATGACAGTCATGACACTGAAGCAAACAGTGGGTTTTGAGACCAACACAAGCTAAAAGATGCTAAAATTTTTGTAGTGCTGAGGAATACAACGTTTGCTGATAACTCTATTTGTTCTTACCCTTGAATGATCAAATTACAAAGAATCTTGTAATCCATTGTTAATATAAACTACTGATTACAGCAGAGACTAATATTAAGCCATTTAGAATAACAAATATCTAACTGGTGAAAAAACACCATTTAGATAACACTATTTTCTCTCTCACAATGGTCGTAACTCAGCTTACATTCATTCCTTATTTGTGGATGAACAAGCCAACAATTTATGAATTTGGATTCAAAATGAAAAAGCCAACATCGCTACAAACAGCATAGACATGAACAGTTAACAGGAAAGAGAGAAGCCCACTAATGAACAACCTCATATTTATTAATACATTATATTCAAGGCAAATGATACATTCTTACCAATACATATTTAGCAATGCAATTATTGGCTCTCTAAATAAATAGAAATTTGAAATCTTAAAGTCAGTGAACAACATTGAGAAAGAACACTTAACAGTCAACGTGAAACACAGACTGCACACATTCTGCTTTTACACACAGTATACACATCTGACTAGTGCTGCTAAAACCAACATAAAAAATAGATCCCAAAATAAGTTAAATATATGTTCTGACTGTCCTCATAGAAATATTAGGCTTTCGGTTTGTATTTACAGCAATATAGACTTTGATGGATTTTCTCAAACAACAGAAATTGCACAAAAGTTAAAGAATCCAAGATCAGTATTTTTAAAAATATTTTACACACGTAGTAAACAGTCAGTCTTCAAGATGCAGTATGAAATTACACATTGTCATCATGCCACAGAGGGGGCTATTTCAAGGCTTTGGTACATATTGTCCTGATTGGAAGAAAAAGCTTTGCTATGGGCCCTGGATACCCTGTCAACCCACCTCTGTCATCATGGCAGCAGGGTTGGGGAAGGGGAGAGGCTGTGGCGAGGTACATCCACACCACTGCCCATTCCAGGGATCAAACTAGCAAATCAGAGAGCCAGATGACTACAGTACAGGATTGGGGAAGACTCTTGGCACTTGAATCACAGATGCAGGTTCGTGCTGGATGAGCAGCCTTGTTGTACATTTAGAAGAGGCAAGGACAAAGGCTCACACTATGTGGGGGGACTGGAAAAGAGTATCAAAATATTATCGGATTCTTTTCAGATATAAAAAGAATTTCTCTGTGCTGCTACTGTGAAGCCAAAACCAAAGTAATACTGACTCACTGAACACTAGAGGAAAAAAAGAGAGAAAGTTTGGCATTAAAAGCAGCTTTTCTCGGGTATTACCTTTTTAAAACATAAACCACACATCTGTAATCTGCACCAACCAACCCGGTCCAAGTATATTTTTTGTTTTCAGAGGAGTGATGAGAATCAGGTTCAACATGCACAACTGCAACCACTTTTCCTGATGGTGCTGCTAAATGAAGTACAAAGTTGAATAGTTTTCATGGTGAGCATGCCTCAATACAGTTCCAAGGGAAATAATGAATTCGTTAAAAGCATAAAGAAGGCAATATTCTGAGCTACAAACAGGCATTGTGTTTGCATGCAGAGAAGGATCCATCATATTTTGATATTCTGATTGGTCCCTTCTACATAAAAACAAAACAAAACAACAACCAAAAAAAACAACAACAGAAAAAAAGGTGACATGTTATGTGGCGCCATAATGGTCTCACATATACCATACTGCCAAAAACAAGAAGTTCAAACAAACAGTGTGGTGCTGTGTCCTATCTACATTCAGGTTCCTGGGAGTTTTTACTATATGTCTGCATGCACCTGTTTTTCCACATGATAATGACTATTGCACAAACTGATAGAAGATGCTTTTTCCAAAACACATGTAAGCTTTCACACAACTCCTGTAGACAGCAAAAAACAACAACAACAACAACAAAACAAAAAAAGGGAAACCAACCAAAACAAACAAAACCTTGACCTTTTTTTAATGTAACTTTTTGTCTTCAGTGGTTTTACTGGCAGTTTACAGTTGTTTGGTGAAATACTTATTTTGATCAAGTCAATGAAGCAGACTAAAAAAAATCCCTCCTGAAACCAGTCTCAACAGAAGGCTGAATCAGATCTGCAAAGGGTAATAGCAGTGACACCTTGCATGCAGAAAGTCACCAAAACGTTTTGACTAAATGTCAAAGAGCAATATTCTCATTCCCGGAGTCATTGCAACAATATGAGAGGTGAGAGGAATGCATGCCTTTAATATTCCTTCCCTGCCACAGCAGCAGTAACAGCCTCAGGCAGAGACAGAGAATAAAACTATTTTCTGTGATTGATATTTTCCACTTTTAAAGTTTACTGTCTTTGTACTTCCTTTGTACTTCCTACTTTTACTACATCATTTAACAAAGGAATAACATCAAAAACTGACAATAAATGTAATTTTGAGAATAAATTTTAAATTTGTCTTTTTGCTGCTGTTAAACTAACACCAAATTTGCGATAATCCAACTCTGAAAATAGTCCATAAGAAATGCAATGTTTACTTGTTAGCGTGTGTTTCCGTTTTTGTTTTTTCTTTCTTTTTTGTTTTTAAGCAAAAAACTACAGCCCCCTGCTGGTTTGGTGAATTACGGAGCTTTATTTTCAGATGAAACTGTATTGTTTTAGTAGGTTTGAGTACCACAAACAGCATAGGGAAATTGGAAGGCTGATTCTGGTCCTTTTATGGGATTTGTTGACGGTAATATATATATTCAGCCCAGCCATTTTCAAAGAAATATCCACATTAAGATACTTGTTAATACAAACAGTCTCTTAAATTGTTGTGTCATTCTCTAGCCTGAAATCTGTATAATACGTCATTTATTTATCTTTTCATATGGTTCCTCTGTCCCTGTGTTTTCTAATTCAGTGTCTTGAAAAAGGCCCACAGTCAGGGTTTTAGAAATATTGAGGTCAGGTGTTAAAATTCCCCCTGAGTGCAATTGCGCTTCAGAATCCACTGGGCCTGGCTTTGTCCAGCCTCTGGCTGCGACAAAGCTGCCAGACTGAGATTTTCCACAATTCTGTGGAGATAGGACTGGCTATGGGAGACTAGTCTCATTTTGACAGATAGTCAAGCTGAAAAGAGCAAATTGATGAGAAGGAAGGTAGGAAACCTACATAGTCTACATAGTCTACAACAGGCAAAATGCTCCGCTTTTGAGTACAATGCAATGCGAAGCTAAGAATGAGACAGCACTGGAGCAAAACATCATAAAAATGTGCCTGGTGGAATCAGTGAGAAATGTTTCACTAGCCTTGAAAATAATTCTTCACAATATTACACAAATTCAGAAAAACTGACACTTTATGTTATTTTGTATTCATTGTAGCAAACAAAGGAAAAATGGGCGGCAGCACATCACCAGAGTGATAACATCAGAATGTTAATTCTTCACAATTTGATGATGTTAGTTCATTGCTTTAATGGTTTAGGCCTTATTTCCTGGCAAAACTTATGAATTACCCCTTACATGTTTATGTGATGGTCCTTAACCAAAATCACGGTACTACAAAATAGAGATCCTCTAGTCTTCTATTACTGTGTGCTTTTGTCTTTGCTGTTGTGCTCTGCTATGTGTTTTCTTCTGACTTGAAACAAGGATTAAACTTGCTTTAACTACCATCTAACATGCTCATGAAAGTTGGCTACAATTCTCTCTCTTCTTCAGTTTCTCAACAGTGTGGCCACTTATTTCTCTGGCCCCTAACAGACTTTGAGAAGCTCTTCATGAATACCATGAAGAAGGCCCCCACAATCAGTGCAACTAAGTACCTTGGGCTGTTTTTGATAAAGGCAACATTTGTGTGATAATGAACTCTTGGCCCAAAAAGGGGTGGGGTATACAGACATGCTTGTTGTAGAAAATACTCATGAAAAGGTAAGTTGGCACAGTTCATTTGGTCACTAATGAAAATGAAAACTTCTTCTTGGCTAAGTCTTCTGCTCCTCAGACAATATTGTATGGTATTCCTGCACAAATCTAATGTCATCCATCGACACTAAATGAAGGAACACATCTGTCAAACACTGACATCGCCCAAGCCTTCCTGACAGCCATTCCACCTGTTGTGGTTCTGACTCAGGAATGAATAGGGTGGCACTCTTAAAAACTTAAAACATAGCATATTGATTGAGCCAATATTGTGTGAGTGTGTGTGTGTGTGTGTGTGTGTGTGTAAAGGGTATTGTGTATAAAGGGGTATATGAATGTTTTCATGCACACACACACAAGCACTGTGGGACTGGGGAGACTCAAGAATGCGTTCACAGTGTGATCAAACTCACAAGCATGCAGACAAATCCACATGTCTAAACAGACACCATGGGCATTCCATGTGAAGGTAAATGTAAACAGATTGAAGCCAATCTCCAGAGTCAGGCCGACTAGGCAGGGCTCCTGCAACACTCCCAGAGCCTTCATCTTGGCAGAGGGACCTGGACTTCCTAGCCTGCTTTGGACAGATGGAGGTCTTTAAACTCTGTCTCTGTGAGGAAAGAAGAAAGCAGCGTGTCCTCAAGGGTCGGACACTCCTCCTCATCCTCCATAGTCACTTGTTGTCCATCAGAGACTGGACTTTGTGCACCAGCTCACGTGCTATCTTCAAGATATGTTGGACATCATGACGCTCAGCCATCTCTGCAGATAAAACACACTGTTATGGAGGCAGCTACAGAAATAAAAAATAAACTATACAGTTTATTCACACACACAAACTAACATCAAATGGGTCCCTGTCTATGACCACTACACTGTGCACTGAACAGTAAACACTTCACTTATTTGTTATCCAATAAGGAGCCGCAAACTACATAATTACACCATTATACATCACTAGTTTTAATATTGGTACATATTGGTGAACCATATACAGAACCAATAATCTGTGACTGCCGAATATCGGCTGATTATATCCGCAAGCCAATCAGTCAGGCACTACTTATCATAGGCCAGTTAAAACAGTTAATTTGTGGACTGATTCGAACATTTTGGACCCAGGCAAGATACATACAGGATAGTAAGATAGGGGATTTACCAACAGGCAGAGATTTTGATCAACTTTATCTACAGCACTTAAAATTTTCTAGGTGTATTGGTCACAGTGTACCAGTATGTATCAGTGAGGAAGGCCACTTTCCAGCAAAAACTGGATTTTTGTATCAACTCCATGATGTACCTTCATGAAAGGTATTTGATTTGATTCCTTTGATTTTACAAAAAACAAAACACCACCATTATCTTATGTATACACATAACTTTCTTAACTCTATTATACATAATCAACTGTGAGAAGATTTGATTTATACCAAGCTTCAGTAGCTTATCATTTGGTTGCTTGTTTTCCTAAAAAACAAAATTATGACAGAATTTTTCTACACTACACAAACAGATGTTACATCATCACAAACATTTTGCTGCATAATATTATGAAACACATCAAACTGTAAATATCTGCTGTCCACTGATGGCAACTGTCTCACCATGGTGAAAAATGAGAAATCCACAAAATGAATGCTCACACGATGCAAATGTCTCTCACCATTGAAGAATTTGATAATGTCAGTGAAGTCCATGTTGTTGTCGATAATGATTTCACGGTAAACTGTGACCAGGGCCAAGGCCAGAAAGAGGACAAAGTGCTGAGAGGAAATCCTGGGAGCCACCCAGATCACCTCCCACACTGCAAACACATCCTCATACAGGAGCTCTACATACACAGAGAGGTGAAAAAACAACATTTTTAGAGGCCTTGCTGCAGATATGTTTTGCCCATGTTATTATATATGACAATAAAGAGCTCATTTGGATCCCTCGAAGGACTGGCTTATATTGATTGTAAGAGGATGACTGTGTGTGAGTGCAGCGACTTTTGCCTCTCCATTTTTATGCCTCGTTCTTGTGTGCATTGTATCTATGCATACGGCAATGTATTTTAGTTTTGAGTTTCTTTGTGTGATATGTTCTTTGTGCACTAATTTGGAGTGGTATTTTATATTTTGTTGTATCCACAGTGTACAATGATGATAAAGGCTTTCTATCTATGTTCAAATGTGCAGAAAAGTATTTTCACTGGGGGGATAAACAATAGACAGATGAAGAACATTTGAATAGTTAAATCTGGAATTTTTATGAAAATAAAATATATTTAAACCAACAACATGCTCGACTGCAGAATGCTGAACAGAAGAATATAACTTGAATACAAACATAAATGTAGTGATTACCACTTACATGGTGTTTTATTTGGCGTATTAGTGATTTTCCATGTTCTAGATAAAGTCAATATCCATCCTGTCTGTTCTCAGATTTAGCACCTGTCTGCTACGTTCTCTCTGCAGAGTGTTTGGTTTTATATATTTTTTTCCATTAATCAACTGCTAATTAGTTACTGCTCTATGTGCAAAGATTGACAAGGACAGCTCTATTTCCAGGAACCCAGCAGCTTGGCCACATGGCAGTCAAATGTGCCCTGCCCAGTGCTTTAGGTATGTGCTAAAGGCACTTTGGCTATTTAATGGCCAGGCTTCTTTAGCACTCCTGCGCAGTAGGCCCAGCTAACCTGCATGTCTGGGGAAAGAGTGATCTTCCAACTTGTCCTCTCAGTCCAGGAAAGGGCACACTGGAGCACATCATGAGCAGCTGCCCCGCAGCTCTTGGAGAAGGTCATTACTGCTGGCGACATGACCAGGTACTGAAGATGTTGGCTGAGACCATTTCCAGTGCAGTGGCCAACAACAAGCACATCTGCAGCCAGAAGTCCTTCGTGAAGGCTGGAGAGAAATCACGTTCACAGCCATCGGCCAGCCTTCTCTCATCGGCATCAGACTGGGAACTGTGAGTCAACTTGGGCAGGCAGTTTAAGTTCCCAGAGCATGTGAAACCAACTTCTTTGAGACCAGACATGGTGCTGACATCAGCCTCTTCTAAACAAGTCCTCTTATTGGAACCACCCTTGGGAGGACTGCATGGAAGAGGCCAATGAGCGCAAACGACTCAAGTACCTGGAGCTCATCGAAGAATGCCGTAGGAGAGGCTGGAAAGCCTGCTGTGAGCCAGTAGAGGTGGGGTGTCGGGGCTTTGCTTGCACACTCCCTGTGCAGGGCCTACAGCCTTCTGGGCATCACAGGAGCTGCGTGATGAGAGCCATCAAGTCTGTCACAGAGGCTTCAGAGAGAGCCTCCAGGTGGATCTGGATTAAAAGGTCCGAAAAGTGGGCTAACACTACTGGGACACAAGGCTGGGTCACCTGAGGGAGGGTGTCTGATGTTGTGAGACTCGAAACACCCAATGATCTCAGGATACATCACTGACGATGTGTCCCAGCGCTTCCGTAGATGTATCTATACACTGTGAACTGTGAAACTATCAAGGAATTGATAAATGTAACTTCACCATAAATTGTCAAATGTTTGCCTCTTCGGGCCTGGAGAATTCAGTCTACTTCTTCAAGTTTAAAATCACGATTAGATTTTACTAAGAGACTTTTCTCAACTGGAATATGTATCCCTTAAAAGTTTCACTGGGCCATTTGACCATTTTGACCACCATGTTAGGCCTATTTGAGAGTTTGTATCCTTCAATGATCCGATTCTGAGAAAGCAACATCTTTCCTTATTTGGATTCAACCCTAATAGAGACCAAAAACAATTTAACTCAAAGAGAACGATCTCCAAAGAGATGCATCTGCTTTTAAATAGAAAGAAGCATCACACACATAAAATGAGGCTTTTTACTCAGAATCATTCATTACTAAACCTAAGTTAGAATCATTTCTTATCTTTATGATTAAAAAAATTCCGTTACAAGGATGAACAAATAAGCTCAAAGAGGACAGCCTTGCCTGACCCCTCTTGACAGTTTAACTGGGTCAGTAATGTGGCCATTGTTTCAAACTCTGCCGAAGTGATTTTGATATAATACATGTACCCAACTGATAAAACAGTCGCTGAGACACTGATACAAAAACCAAACCAGGCAAATTATTCTTATCATGATATTTAATTATTTCAACAAGACGCCTGATGTTATATCCTATAAAACGACCTTCCAGAAAACCGGTTTGATCAAAATTTATTAGTTGTTGCATAACTTGTTTTAATCTAAGTGCAATACACCTTAGATATGAGCGTTGCAGCACAAAAGTGTCAGGGGTCTCCAATTGTTTCATTTTTCAGGATCTTTCCCCTGACAATCTGCATCGTGTTTTAGCAATAGAGACACTAACCTTTCTCTTTGGGAGTTAGATTGGTGCCCAACTTCCAAAGAAAAATTAAATTTCAGGGAAGAAGACCTCCACAGATATCCCATCCAATCCTGGAGACTTGCCCTTCTGAAAATAATGTATTACATCATATACTGTTGCTCTTTTTCATTAATAGGATCTTTACATAGCTGCTTGTCTGTAAATTCAAGATGAGGGTAGGATTTCATAACTTTAAGTAAGGAAAAATTTATTGTTCTAGTATCTGTATCAATTTTTTTTTTTCAATCAAGTTATAAGAATATCGTTTGTAGATAAAACAACTGTTCCTTGTTCATCCATATTTTAACCAGTACTTTTTCTGGATTTATTTCTATTTTGCAGTTGCAAAAAATGTTTGGTACATTTTTCATCATACTCAATCCATGTCGCTTTATATTTACATATTATCCATCTAATCTTATGCTGATAGTGTCTCTTTGTTTCAGATCCAGCAGTTGTCAATCTTCTTCAGTGTGATCCGATGTATTCTCATCTAAAAAATTTTCATATATTTGGTAACTAATCCAACGATGTTTTTTTCTTTTGTTACATTTGTTTTTATTTCAAGAAGAATACTTCAAGGTATGACCCCAAAATGCACATTTAAAGGCATCCCACACAATATGTGGGTAGGCCCTGATCCTATGGTTGTCTGCCACTAACCCGACTAAAATATCCTCTGAAATAGTTGGGTGCAGAATCAAAATAAATTCCATGAACCAACCAAAGCTTGAAGGCCTTCCTAGACAAATACAAGTCCAGTTGCCTACGATTAAATTGCCCAGAGAGAACAATGACCTGGATGAATGAGAACATTCACAGACATTTCAGTGTATGTAGAAACAAACACAAATAAAACACAACAAATAAAAATAAGGAAAAAATGGGAAACATAAGCTAAAATTGCAGCCAGAAAAAAAAAGTTGAGTGGGCCAAGATCGTCAAAACGATATTTAAAAGAACGTAAGAAAAGGAAGAATAACAGATAGCGGTATTTCATGTTAATTACTGCTAATGCATAATTCATCTGCATCAGGGCTCCACATTGTCAGCAGGTGGAAATAGCCAGGGTGTATTTCTGTCCTTGTGTAACTTGCCGTCGATGTTAAGTTTATCAGCAACAAGTCTTACCCTGTTCTTCTTTTGCTGCTTGAGCTCTTGGTACATGGAGAAAAGTTTTTTTTTTTCTCTCCATAACCTCCGTGGGGAACTGCTCACTGATGCCATAAGGTTTTCCAGAGTGATGCTAGCCAAGGCCAAAAACGGCTTACTGTGCTCAAATCTCAAGGCGATTGACCTGGGCTTTGATGGGCTTTTTATCACCACATTTCTAAAAGAGAGATTATTTGTGGATGCAGGATGTTTCCATGTGGCCAGCCTGTGTGCTCTGTGAAAGGTGATCCCCTTCCACAGTGTCCTTGTCCTGAAACAGCTTGTTAAGGAAGAAACCCCTAATAGTTTCCTTCACATCCTCATCTTACGTCTTGGAAATGACTCTAAATATCAAATTTTCCCTAACGGAATGCACAGTCAGCTCCAGCATCTTCTCTCTTAGTTTGTAGTTGTTGTTACAGATGCAGTTGATTGAAGTCTGCAGCTGTTTTACCTTTCCTCTAATAACTTTCGCCTCCTCGCTGGAGAAGATCCACAGTTTATTTCATTGTGTCTTTCAATTCCTTGATACCACCTAAAAAGGTGTCCAGGATACCAAGCTTCTGTAGCTTATCATTGGTTGCTTGTAGAACCTCTTCCATTTTA
>JAQLOL010000024.1:2365357-2379124 GCA_029783665.1 Naso thynnoides
CTCTTTTTTTTAAATAGTTTTGGCTTGTGTACACATTTTTATAATCACAATATGCTCTGCAAATAATGTCAATAAAACATAGCTTTCCTGTTTTATTGCCTTCTTATCTCAATCATCCATAACACTCATAAATGTGACCCACCTCTGTGTATTTGGACAACAGATATTCATTTCATCCACTAGATGTTGCCATATCCCAATCTGTCTTTCCAAGTTTGGCTCAGGGCAGCTTACATACTAGCACAGAGCTGCAGCAGGAATGCAACGATAACCATAATGAAGGACAAGTGAGACCTCATTCCTAGGTCCGAATTCTGACTTCTGAGGTAAATGGAATGCAGCATAATACCAGTAGAGAACCACTTATTTGCTAGATACTGTACATGAAAAGAACAGAATCCGCACACAAGAAATAGCTCCAAAATGCTTAAAATCAGCATAATTTCCACGTGTGACGTTTGGGGAACCTGCCCTTCACCAGACATGAGAAAAATGAGGTAAACACACCTCTATTTATACAGCGGGAAGAATTCTCTGACATGTCATGTGACTAAAAGATTCACACACACATACACTATGCAAAAGCAATACTGAGACACCTAGGAATTCATGGCTTAAACATCAGATAAAACGTCATACTAGGCATGTAATACAAGGAGATAGAGGTGCCTCAATGTCATAAAGAGGTGAAAATGAATAAATATAAAAGACATCCACAGCTTTTGGACCTTATCAGTCTAGAGCAGGATGTAAACATGAGTAAGTCTAGAGCAACATGTAAACATTAGTCTTGAACAGCATATGTATATAACAAATATGCATAAAATCTGTGTTCTGAGATTTAGAACGCAAATCCAACATTCGCCATCATAATACAAGAAAACCAGTCGCAGTAAATGAAGACTTTGATGTGTGACCATTTTTAATGTGAATCTTATGGTGTCCTTATTGTGCATCTTATTGTGTCCTTCTTAGATTTTGACCTTTCATGATGTACCCCAATATGTCAGGATCTCCTTTTTTGTGTTGACATTGCTCCCCTAGCAGATGGTACTACATGGCGTTTTTTCTATACACTTGTCCATTGCTGTGGGAGTCATGTTTGCCTACTATACTTGACTTTGTATATCTGTATGCTAAAGGATATTTGTTATAAACATATGCTGTTCAAGACTTATGTTCACATTTTGCTATAAACTTACTCATTTCACATGCTGCTCTAGACTTATAAGGCCCAAAAGCTGTGGATTTCGTTTATATCTATTCATTTTCACCTCTTTATGTATATACGTTTTTGTTTGTATATAGTTACCTGTGAATCTTTTTCATCATGACATGTCAGAAAATTCTATTCTATTGGCTGTATAAAAGGTGGTGTTTCCCTCATTTTTTAAAAATGTCTGATGACATATAGACTCATACAGTATTAAAAAAGCATGGCGCTCCCCTATTTTCCTCCAGTTTACCCATCCCATAAATATCAAAGGGTCCCTAATGTTACATTTGTTTGTTCATTTTGCAACAGGCAGCAACCATGCCGAAGAAGCAGAGGAGGGAGAAGCTTTTAAAATGTTTTGAGGATGCAGCTAAAAACTGCAAAATGCTAGACATAGATATCACTCACTGTGTGCTGAGGAGCGCTAGGATGAAGAGCTTAAAGCCTGTCCAAGATTAAACAAGCAGTGAATACCATAGTGTCATACCAGCAGTGGCAAAACCAAACTGTTGCGTTAGACTATACGTATATGTTTGTAATTAAGTTTACAGGTCACGCAATACTCATTTGCTGTAAATCAATATCTCTGTTTTGCATATTTCATACTGGTAAAAAATCAGCTCTCGCTAATTAAATCTGAAATTAACTGGGATGGTTCCATGGAAAAAATGTATTCAGTGTTGTTCGAATAGATAATGATCTTATCACTGATACTGCTAATATTTCTGTTTCTTTTCATTTTCGGACAAATCGCACACAGATTACTATGCCAGTAAATGATCAATTGGGAAATAAATGGCATTTTAATAATTTACTTCACTGTTAGTTTTAGACTACAGCCTGCTGCCAAATGGCCTTGTCAATAAAATGATGTAATTCCAGGCCTGGTTGTAGTGATTTGTTTTCCTTCATGAGTATGTCCATTTGTTTTGACTATATTCCAGGCTGTGACATAGTGCCTGGTATTCCCTGTGTAGTACCTTGATGAGATTAATTCTGGCATCCAGACTGGTGAGTTTATTTTTAATGCAAGTGAGAATGTTGTTTACCTCTGAGCAGCATGGTAGTTTCAGGGATGTAGATGGTGTTGCAATTGAGCTGTAAACTGGGTGCGAGCATTTCTTTTTTTTTAAATCTAGAGTCGAGGCAGGTTTGCCTTTTATTATGTCATTTGTTCTGTTCTTGTCTGTATTACAGAGTTTGCTGAAACACTCGTCTATGAAGTTCTCAAGTTGGTCAAGGTGGAATAACATTATTGTTGTGGGTGGGGGAAAAGGAAAGAAAAATACAGTTTAAAAAAAGGAGCAAAAACAAAGGTTTTGTTCGAAAAAAGTTGTTTGTCCAGTTTTGCAGTCTAGTAGCTGGGGGCTTCCATCTTGGATCTCTCTGCACCTAGACTGAAATTACTGAAATGAAACTGAGGTATTTTGATATTGATTTTACGTGAAATGGGTCTTAAAATTGAATAGTTTGTTTAACTTACACAATTGAAATTGAAATTAAACATTTGTTTGCAGTTTGCAGGCAGTAGTTATAATTCCTGATTTATTCATTTTGTATTTATCTATTAATTTGTCTTTTATTGACAAACCGAGGTGATATTATGTTCACTGTAGACATTTATTTTGAAATAAGTTTCTGTATGTCTTTTCCATAATGCATTGTCTACTTCTCTACAAAAAAAATTCTTGGAGAAGTGAAAAGGTCCAGGTTGGACAAAGGATGCAAATTCTTTTTGAGCAGTCATTTTTAATTATGAAGGTAAATTTGCAAGCTAGCTAACATGTAAAGTAATTTGTTGTTCAGCACTTAACTGTGAAGAGTTGGATGATCTTTAGAGTATGCTTTAATAATAAAAAACCCTTTCTTATTAGCTGCATTTGTGTGTGTTTAAACACTTGTCCAGTCTCAAATATCATAGCAGGGAAAGCGATGATTAGGGCTAGATAGATTTTAAAGCGTGAGGTACCACAGCAGAATGGGGTAAATTCATGTAAACAACTAATGTGAAATGTGAAATGCTTTGTTGTCCCAGTTAAAACAGATGGTTGTCACCACGGTTTAATCTGCCATGGAAAAGAGGCCTCATCTATCTCCTCGTCACTCCAGTCTTAAAATGCAGCTTTTTGCATTGTGCAGTTTTGGACATTGAGCGAGTGTTGAGCAGAACCGAACAAGGAGGCAAGTTGAGGTACAGGGGGTTGAGCATGCGTCGACACAGCCTTATTTTCGTGGACCTCATTTGTGTGTGCGGAGCAAAAATGATCTCTTGTGAAGCAGGTTTTTTTTCACACTTTAGACTAATAAAAATGTCATATAATGTCTTCCTCACTTATTGCTCATTAACATTTAACAAAGAGACATGTACACAGACATATCCTAATACATACTGTGTATGAGGAGAGTGAAGGTGATATCCCCTCTGTAGCTGCTCCATTGGTCACCAATTTGTCCAGCTGACTGCACAGCTTGTCCTCAGTCAGCGAGTCCTGACGCTCTCCCAGCACACCTGGAGCCCTGCCCTCCTCCCCAAGCCCCCCTTCCTCCTCCGTACTCTGACTGTCGTCTATACTGGACAGGATCTGGGAATGAGCAGAGGTCACTGAGTAGTTTCTGGAGGAGGGGAGACCCGAGTCAGGGGAATCAAACTCCACCAGAGGGCGCTCCTCTTGGGGTAGGGCTGCAGGGGGAACCGTTGTGGTCATGGTGGGGGTACTGTCCTCTCCACTGGGGGTCTCCTGGCTTCCTACATCGGGTTCATCCACTGACATAAACACCTGAGAAAGGATGGAAGTTTTAGAAGTGACAGAGGAGACTCACTGATGCAGGAAAGCAGTGCACACGATCATAAATCGTAAGGTTTATTATTTCATCACTGAAATCATAACTTTTGATTTCTCAGTCAGCATTCTTTTGTTTCCCTCTGTTACAGTTCACCCCCCCTTACAAGTTAATGTGTGTTCTTAGACTGGACCTGTTTGAGGTTGTTAAGACAATGTGTATCTATTTTTTTAGTGTAAATCTGGTTTCTCATGCTAACCATTCCCACACCTTTGAAACCAAACACAAACTTGATGAAACCCTAATGATTATTTACTCTCTTTTTTATTTTACTGTCTCAAATATAATAAAGCTCATCTAGAGTTTTTGGAACAATGAAATGTGAAAGTGTTTCGAAAAAATGAACATTATGGGAGAACTACTGTCATGGTTCTGATTTTTCTGTTGTTTTTCTTGTTGCTGATCCCTCTCTCCCTCTCATTCAGCAGGTGCATGCAGAGAGGCGGGGCTGGTCAACTTGGGAGCGGGGGCTCATTAGTCTCACCTGTCTCTCGTTGGCAATCAAGCAGCCTTTAAAAACCACTCACTCCCTGACTCCTGAGCCAGACGATTCCCAGTCTCTGTGTTCTCGCTCCCTAGAAGACCTCCCTGCTCTAGTGTATTCAGTTTCCCTTGTTACCTGTACGTCTCTCTAGTATCGCTCTGGTGAGTTTTTGCAGTCCTGGTTATTTTGTTTTCTAGCAGTTTACCGTAAGTCTAGTGTTTTCCCTTCAGGTGATTTTCTGTTGTTCATTTGTTACTTTTGCTGTTTTTGGTTTTTGTGTTTTTCTTACTTTTTGTTTTTTCCAGTTTTTCCCAGTTTTTCCCCGCAAGGGTGTTTTTTGTTGTTACCTTTTTGTTCAATAAATTAATTCCTTTTTGACTCTGCATCTGGGTCCTGGCTCTCCTTGACACATACATAACAGAATCGTCTGGCCAGAATGGACCCAGCAGAGTCAGAAGGTTTAAAGTGTGCACTTTCTAGCCAGGCGGCCATGGTGAAAAAACACGAGTCCGCCCTACTCCAGGTAATGGAGCACCTGCAGCAACTCTCCTCCAGTGTGGCGCAACTGGGAAACGAATTAACGGCAGTCACTGATCAACTGGTTCCACCTGATGATTCCTCTCATCAACCTCCAGCCGCTGATCAGCCAACCAGTCCACCCTGCAGCTCAAGAGCCCTTCATTCCCATACCTGCCAGGTACTCCGGAGATTTAGGGACATGTGCCCAGTATTTGCATCAGTGTAGTTTAGTTTTCAGTCAGCAACCAAGTATGTATGCTACTCATCAGGCTAAGATTTCTTTTGTCATGAGTTTAATCACAGGACAAGCCGCAGCCTGGTCATTAGCTATTTCCGGGCAACCATCCAACCTCTTAGCTGATTATCAAACTTTTTCTGAAGAGATAAAGCAGGTTTTTGACCACCCGGTTAAGGGCAGACATGCAGTGGGGCAATTGTTAGATCCCCAACAGGGCAGTCAGCCAGTTTCTCAATATGCCATTAATTTTCGCATTTTAGTGGCTGAGAGTGGATGGGGGGATGCAGCCCTTCGAGCAGTTTTTTCTAAGGGATTAAGTGATGCGATAAAGGATAAGTTAGCCGTACGTGATGAGAGTACCACATTAAATGGTCTCATAGATTTAGCCATTAGACTCTAACAGGTTGAGAGAGAGGAAAAGGGAAAAACAGGAGTCAAGAAGACCACAGTTCTCCCCCCGTCTACCACCTGCTGCTGACTCCACTTCCGCCACCTTCAGCACCGTTAACAACGATCCCAACGATCCCGAGCCTCACCAGTTTCCCACTGAAGAGCCGATGCAACTGGGCAGAGCACGTCTGTCTCCAGCTGAACGTCAGCAGCGGATGAAGGTAAAACGGTTTGTACTGCAACCACGAGGATCATCATTTCATCATTTCATCTGGCCGAAGCTGCCAAATCGTCAGGCTCGCCAGGGAACAGGAGGTCCCTGGTGAGCCGAATCTCCTCTCCCTCCGCCACACAAGTACAAGTCACAGGTACGATCCACGCCCCCCAGCAAACACACCCAGTTACAGTGCTAATTGACCCAGGGGCTGATGACAATTTTATTGACAGAGACTTTGTCAAAACTCACGAGTTACCTGTGTGTGTGTGTGAACTGTCGTCTCCTCAAGAAGTTCTAGCCATAGATGGCAAATTATTAGAAGTGATTACTCACAAGACTGAACCTTTGAAAATGACTCAAGTAATCACCATGAGTTTGCTGAACTGTTTGTAATAACCTCTCCTTTGAGCCCTGTAATTCTGGGCATGGCATGCCCTGGTTAAAAAGGCACAATCCCCACATATACTGGACTACAGGCACAGTACAGAAGTGGAGCCTGCATTGCCACGCCCACTGCCTTCGTTCAGCAGAGCCCCCCAGAGACACCGGCTCCAGCTAGTCAGCAGAGGACATAGATTTGACAAACGTGCCACCTGAGTATCATGACCTCAAAGACGTCTTTAGTAAGTCTTCTGCCTGCACTTTGCCTCCTCACAGACCATACGACTGCGCCATAGACCTGCACCCCGGCTCAGCTCTCCTGACCAAGCGGTTGTACAACCTCTCCAAGCCAGAACGGGAGGCTATGGAAAAATGCGTAACTGACTCGGTTGCAGCAGGTTTGATTCACCCCTCCACTTCACCTGTTGGGGCGGGTTTCTTTTTTGTGGAGAAAAAAAGAAGTCTCCGCCCCTGCATTGATTACACTGGCCTCAATGACATTTCTGTCAAGAATAAGTACCCCCTCCCACTCCTAGACTCAACTTTTAGTCCTTTGCATGACGCCTTTGTTTTCTCTAAGTTAGACCTCAGAAACGCTTAACACCTGGTCAGAATGAGGGAGGGGGACTAGTGGAAAACGGCTTTCAACACACACTTGGTACACTATGAATATTTGGTTATGCCATTTAGTTTCACAAATGCTCCTGCTGTTTTCCAGTGTTTGTTTAATGATGTGCTACGCCACCTGTTAAATCGAACAGTTTTTGTTTATCTGGATGACATTTTGTTTTTTCCACACTCTTTGGAGGAGCATGTCACTCGTGAGATGTTCTGCAACGGCTACTGGAAAATCAGTTGTTTGTAAAGCCAAAAAGTGTGAATTTCATGTTATGTCTGTCAGCTCTGTAAACTAACCTCAAGGGTGTTTATTGTTGTGACCTTTTTCTTCAATAAATGTATTCCTTTTCGACTCTGCATCTGGGTCCTGGCTCTCCTTGACACACACATAACACTCCTTTTTATATCTTAGTCTCAACTTCTTTTTAAATACAGTTTCAACACACCTTTTCTCTGTCTTTCACTCTCTCAGGGAAGTGAGCCCTATCTTGTCCCACCAGGACTTACTGAATTCTGAAATTCGGATTTTAGTGGGTATATTAAGTCAACAGATGATCTGTGCTTTGCTTGTGAAACTAATGCAATGTTTTGGTGCTCACCTTGAACCCACATCTCATTAGTCTGCCTTCTTTCTGCCTCTTTCACCTCTGTTGTCTCGTTTAAGCAGAACATGAGCACGCAAATAGACACACTCGAGGAGTATGTTCTTCTTGTGTTTCTTTTGTCGCACAGCACTACACTTGCACAATGAATGCTGCCTCCATCTGGCCCGGTGTAATTTAACACAGAATAGTGTGACCTTGAACCCTTATCAATGGATGACAGTCGGGGTCAAATTTGCACAACAGTGTCAATGTAATTACTGTTGAGTTGATGGGAAATGCAGTGGTTGTGAACACTGCAAGCACAAAATTCAGCAGAGAGATGGAAAGTGGCCACCAATTTTCTCACATTATGACGAGCTGATCAAAGAGCTGATTTGCTTAAATGGTAGTGCATTTCTCTTATTCTGCATTTCAAAGTTTCTCTCTGTGCCGCCTCACTGTTGGATTGACTGAAGCGGAACAAAAGCTAATTGACTTGTAGTTGTGTTGTAGCTCTCGGTGAGGAGGAGGCTGATTGAGATGAGCTGTATAGGCCCCCTGTGGCTACACACACACACACACACACACACACACACACACACACACACACACACACATACAGACAATTACACATGCCTAGAAGTTCATGGGGTTTTAATTGTCTGGTGTGTGTTCATGAGAGAGGGATATTTTTTCTTTGCAGCAGAACTCATGTATGCCAACACGCCGACACCTGCCTCTATGGCTGTAACATGCGTACAAGCAGCTGCACTCATTAGCAATTAAAACATAGTAACACAGTGAAGCATGTAGACATGCTAAATATGCATGTATATATACACCCACCTGCAAAATATATCCAAACCCATTAGAGTTTCTCTCAGCTAGGAATGACAAATGACATCGAGCTGCAGAGGGATAAATCAGCCCCACATCTTCAGTGTTGTGGAGTTACTAGTTACATGTAATGAAATAATGCAATTTAATTACAAAATAAATGTAAATCAGTTACAGTTACTTAGAAAAAATGTGAGGTTAAATTACAATCACTTTTGTAAATGGTAACAATTATAAAGGAGGTTATATCTGAATATTTTCTCTAAAAAGCTTAAGCTGTATGTTGAATTATATTCATTCTGTTGCTTTGCATGTTTTGTAGTGATGTCTGTCGTGTACGAGTTGGCTCTTTTTAGTAAACAGTTGGAGCCAGCTGCCGTATGACATCTGTTTTATTTATTTATTTACTTTATTTTATTTTTTTAATTTTTGTAAATTATTACAAGGAAGATGATAGGATGATCTTCTCCGTGCCAGAGGTACTCCATGCACTAACTGTGACTGAATATTGTGTTAATGGCATACATGCTGGGCAAAATTAGAAGATTTACTCTAATTAAACTGAATAGTTTTAGTGATATTTGTGCACACATACTAATCAAAGGTCAAAACAGAGCTAAATTTGGCTGAATTACAAAAGGCAGAAGTTGCAAAATGAAGAGCCGTTTTGGAGCTGAAAGAGCTGGCTCTTCGTGGTGAGCTAAGCCAAATAATCTAGCTCAATAAAAAAGAGCCAGAATTCCCTAATCCCTAATGTTCTGATGTACATAAAGTTTAGTAAAGTTCGATGCTGTTCTGATGCGTTCGATTGATTCTCTTGTTTGAGTTTACATTGGCCCACGTCTGCCACTGCTTGTTTTAAATATTGAAAATGGCTTAAAGATGAAAACATTTGTAATCAAACAGTGATCAAATGTAGTAAGTTACATTGCTTTGATAAAGTAATTAAAATAGTTACATTACTTATTACATTTTAAATGGGCTAACTTGTCATCTGTAGCGTATTACATTTCCAAAGTAACCTTTTCAAACCTGCACATCTTCAAACATAGTATACACAATTTAAATCTCACATTCCTTGTTCAGAAAGCTGGAGGATCTACAATAAAATTCCATGTGCAAGTGTAACTATCCAGTATATGACGAGAGTAAAATAATGGAAAAAAGTATTTCTATTTTGAATTTTGCATTTTTTAAAAAAGCTTGCACTTTTCATGCACATTGTAACGTAAGGTTTTGGTGATGATTGACAATCTAATGTAATAACACAACATTCAGCAGCATTGAACCAACCCTCGATACAGACGATACCAATCGTGCTGATCTTAAACTAACACACATGGCCGATTCTATATTAGCCAGCTGGACCTCAGCAGAATTTGCATTTAATCTTTAGCACCATTCACTTAGCACAGAGTAAAATGGTTCTAATTACATTTGAAAATCAGTACTCAAATGCAGAGACAGGCAAACACACACTCCCATCCTTCTACACATAAATGCATCACACCAGGTTTAATTTGACTGAAGGGCCTGAGGGAATCATTTAGAGTCAGGTTATTCAGCACACATTGCCTTTCATGAGCTCAAAATAATGAAGCTGATCATCTAAAACAAAATTCTTCCCTCTGCCCAGTGATGATAGAAAGTTGTGCATTGTGCATATGTAAGTGTCAGTATGTGAGGATAGAGCTTGAGATGGAGAATCCAGAACTAGATAATCCCCCCCCCCCCGGGCTCATTTATATACAGCATATCGGTGGCTTACATGTTAAGATGCAGACGTTCAGGTAAACCTTGAGTCAGTGAGTATCTTGTAAACATCTTACCCTGTCCCGAGGGCAAAACTAGGTGGGAAGAGAGGCTCTGCCTTCCTGACGATAATACCAAAACACACACGCTCAAGCCAAGTGCATTACATTTGCAACGGCTACCTGTCATTGTATGTTTTCCATAGGGAGACTTAAAGTCTCCCCTCTACAGTATAAATAAGTGTCCATAAGCATTAATTGCAATGCAGCAGTGTTGTTTACTTCAGACAGGAAACTCACATAGTCCACCTGCTCATTGCTATGCTGATATTATGCGGAGTGAAGGCTCATGGGAGAGTTAGACCTCCACCAAATATATCATTTGGCGGATGCTTTTAGCTGGTGTCTCTTATATCAGTTCTACCATATCATGGCTAGCTGCTGTGCACTCATGGTAAACAACAAAGCAGTTTTTTCTTTTCTGAGCTGGCTTTTTATTACAGCAGATCCTTACTCACAAGGGAAAGTCACTGAAAGTGGCAAACAGCTGACTGACACTTTCACTGCACGTAAGAATATGAGCACATGGCATAACACAGTGTAGAACACAGTTATCCTGCTTCATTTACATTACAGGAACATGCTTCAACATGAAACTTGGGTCCCTAAGTCCCTCAGAAGAAACCAGATGACTGTCCCAACATGATCATCCCCCTGGAATTTGCAGGATGGTTATTTAGACCACTTTTAAAATCTTTATGGCGCAGTCAGAAATAAAATATGTACAATGCTCTATTAGCCTCTCACAGTTGCTGTTAAGTGCTAAAGACACACTTTGAGTCACGTAACTTGCGTTTCTGTATTTGAATTAGGCCGAAAGCATGTGCTTGGAGGAAATTAGCCTAGCTTAGCCTAAAATGAAGAACAGGAGAAAACAGCCAGCCTGGCTATCTCCAAAATTTGAAAGTGCATGTCCCAGCTCCTTTGAAGTTAACTGATTGCTAAACCCAAACAGAAACATTAATGTTTTGTAGCCAGGCCAACTGTGTGTCTTGCTTGTGTCCAGGACAAGATGAACACACAATAAATGTTTGATTTGTTAAAGAGCTTATCCCTCCCACATGCTGTTTAATCAAAATATTGTCTAATATTTGTGATATATTACAAATAATATTCTATAATATATGCAGATTCACTTGTGCTTGCATCATTGCTTGCTGCTCTCGCTGCAGGGTTGGAACTGTTTCTCCTTTGCTGTGCTATCACTGCATCTAACATCTCCCATCTGCCTTTCTTCTTTATGGGATACCACCATAATTCATTTTAAACTTTTCACTTTAAAATAGCATGACAGACCAAATGATTTTTGTATTGTGGGTGAGAAAAAGTCAAATTTACTTTAGATATGTTAAGGAAAATTAAAAAGATTAAAAAAAATAAGGACCTTCCATGTGACTCACAAACACCACGTAATACCACCACAAAGAAGTTGTAAGAGCACCCCCTTGACCCAGGGCCTGGGCAGCTGACAAAGGGTTACCCAGCTGTGGTGACCCTGGTTGTGTTTTTTTAACGACAGCTTGGTACAGGTAACCAGTGGATGGATGCAAGGTTCTATGGAAGCCAGTGTTGACCAGTTATTCCACCACTTTTATCCAGACTTTTTCTTTATTCATTATCTGGTTGAACTTTTAGTTTTCAGGTACCTTTTGTTTCATGATAATTTCTAAAATCATAACATGTTTTAAAGATAAACTTAAGATGGAGAGCGTTGTCTTTATTTGACCTGCATTCAGCTCAGTGTGCCACTGTGTACGTTTTAGCATCACAGTAAAGTAGGTCCGAGACAAACTGAATTTCCTGTGTACCTGAAGAGTTTTTTCCAACAAATACCTGATAACAGACATGTTAGAAGGCAAAAAAAAGTTCGGAAGTCACTAGCTGTGATTCCACAACTTCTTTTTGTCATTACATTTTTCATGATTGTCTTTCTTTTTCTGTTTCCCTCTCTTGTTTTCTCTCACTTCCATTTTTTCCATTTGTTCAGAGTTGCAGACAAATGAAGCTTGTAGAGTTATGCAAGCGTAAATAATGTAGCACAATCAGTGTTGATTTTTTTTTTTTAAATATGCAGATACCTGCAGCTCCTAATCTGCACAGAAACACACACATGTATATGCATCAAAATTCATCCCCAAACCAATACTCACTTATCCTGAAACAATGGGAACAACGTCTTGAGTGGATTTATAAGCAGCTTTATTTGACAAAGACACATCTTTCTCTAATCATCCCTCCTTTCTTTTCTCTTGCATCGGAGAGTGGGCTTCAGGGTTGAAATGAGACACACAGAAACAGGACCGGAGCAGAGAGAAACATGAAGGAGAGAAGGACTGAGAAGATGAGTGAAGCTGGCTCACAGCATCCCTCTTTTCCTGCAGTCTGTTGCAACATCTTGCAGTGGAGTCTATTATGATTCATTAATTTGAGCTGTTTGGCACACCGATGCTAATTGCAGCTCTGAATTCATTTACTTTTAGTTGGCATGTATTTCTGCTCCTGCTTTGCCTCATCAGATTTTATCACATCACAATGCTAAATTAGGCCAAAAAGAATTCTTCACTTCTAAATTAGGTTTGCATTTATTAATTTTCCTTTCCAACTTCTTCCAGCTAAGTGTCACAGGGGGCGAAAGCTTGATGCAGCAGTTAAACTCCACGGACAGGTTGCCAGCCAGTTTCTTAATCACAAGTTAGTGGGAAATCCAACCATTTGATTTTTATCGGTGGACACAAACATAAATGTTTTTCTTGCAAAGCTGAACAAATTGCAAAATTGAAAGGGTTTAGACAACAGACCTTCTTACGAGCTAGGAATGACCAGAAGTTTAGAGACTAATCAGATCACAGAAAAAAAAAAATCCTGTCAATACAGCATTATAGGAGAAGTTCTTTTATCCTTTAGTACTGGCTTCTTTTTTCTACCTAAATTAAAGATTATTCTTTAATGATCCCTTGATTGATCAAGTTGACAGCAGTACTGAGAGGTATGCAAATCAGATCAAAGTTTTCTACTGTTGATGAAAGGGGAGTCTGCTTCTTAAAGCAAGTAAAAGTTTGTGGGCTTCTTGTTTTGGTTTGTTTGTTTGTTTGTTTTGTTTTTTTCAAAAATATTGTTCACACGATAAATTACAAAATTCTATTAACTGAGCCAGATGTTTGCTAAAAATACACGTTTCTTGTTTCATGGCAGGAACAGACACAGAGATTAGGAAGAGAAATTATGTGTAGTCTTAATCTCCGAAAAAACACCAAAAGGAAAAATAAATAGCCTTATGTAGTGCTAGGTAAGAAGCATTGCTCTTTTCTGTTCTCAAAAGTTTATTGATAATTTATTTTTTATGGGTTTAGTTTGTGGTCTCAACAACACTTGTGGGTTTTTTTTCCCTTTAAAAAAAAAACAAAAAAACAAACCCAAACAGACATTTTCCTTTGTGCAACAACCAAAGAGAACTTAAAAACTCCCTTGTGGGCTTCAGGACTTCAGCTTTATATTTGCAAAAGAGCTGCAAAAACTTGCAGTGACAAAAAGAAAAAGTAGAAAATCGGGTCTGACTTTGTTTTTGTAGTCTGCAGGATTTTTAGTTGTCACAAATACTTTTTGTTTTTTTGTTTGTTTTTGTTTTTGACAA
>JAQLOL010000024.1:2401766-2412825 GCA_029783665.1 Naso thynnoides
CTGGCATCATTTAAAACAGTTATCTGACTTTGTAACATCATTTATAGGTTGAAAGAGACAGAAAAGCATAATATGACCCCTTTAAGTAAAGCAGTTCAAGTATCTCGGGGTCCTCTTCTCGAGTGAGGGTACTATGGAGCTGAAAATTGGCTGGAGAATTTTAGCAGTGGGAGCAGTTTTGCATTTGTTTTACCTCACTGTTGCAACAGAGAGAGCTATGCTGAAAGGCAAAGCCCCCTGCTGAAACTGCTGCCTCCACAACCCAGCCACAGATAAGTGCTTTAGAATGGATGGACGGATGGATGGACATAAGATATCGCAAAATAGCAAATTATTACACCACTTGTGAGCAGTAGGTGGTGCAGCACCCTCAGCAACCCCCCCACCTCCTTCCTGTGACCCTGCTGTTATGTGACAAGTAATGTCCTCTGTTACTTTTATGTCAGCATGCTATTAGCAGGATAGGAAAACCCAGACTTAACAGAGCCAATCAGTAACCAGCTTCATATCATTATTTGTACATAATCATTGACATCGGCCAGCTAACCCACAGAAAACCAGACGGGGTTTAACTAGCTTCATAATTTAGGACACAGGTCGACTGAGATGCTGTTTTCTGATAAATGAGTATTTATGATAGATTTCTTGCGGTGTCTCTATTGAACACATCTATTTCTCAGGGACTGACACAACTTCACACTTATTTACTACGGATACTTGGATCAAATTAGGTAAACTAGACTGAAACTTCTGAATATGATGTAAAGTTTTCTATACATATTTGCTCAGCTATCAAGAGGAACTTCAAAACTACAACATCCCATAGTACTAAGTTTTAAGTTTAAGTTTTAGGTAGATTTTTTCTCTATTACAGTGTGTGATTCACTGTCATGTCTGTGTACCACATCAGTCCACTTCATGTCGAGGCTTTGATCAGTGAAGTAGTAATGCATCAATTCCGTTTGGCTGAGACAGCGGTGGACAGCTTGCTAGAGCGCACAGTGGTTGTTAGCCAGACGGAGCACAGAACAAAGCAACCAGAGAGCCAACACGAGAGCTAAATGACAAAGCCTGGAGTGGAGTGTTTGTGAGTCACTGCCATGCAACAAGAGTGAAGAGGAGCAAGGAACAAAACAAATCACCTGGAGTTGTCAACAATGTACTGAACTATCTTGTCCAGAACTTTCTCAAAGAGAGCCGTCCGGACCCAGATGTGTTTGATGGCCTGGGCAGAGAGGGGCTGAGGGGTTCGGCTGGTGGTAAAGGAGCCCTGTCTCCTCAGTGGTTCATGGCCCACACTCTGGGTTCTCCTGTAGGGCACAAAGCATTATACTATTAACAACCATTATAACAGATAGGAGCTCATGTTTTTATCTAAAGCTTGGTGGGGTCTCATATTTCTATGAATATGTAACATTCAAAATAAACACATGTCATAGAGATATCAACAGGGTAATGTAAGCTTGGTCTTAGAGATATTTACATGAAAATCATACAAGAAACTAAAAGTCAGTATATTTTAGTCTCCGGGGCATTGATGGTGTGTGTGTGTGTGTGTGTGTGAGAGAGAGAGAGAGAGGCTTTCATTTAATACCTACAGAACTGTTTCCTCCAACATATAATAGTTAACAATTATTAATTGACAATTATTCGATTTTATACCGTGGTCTTTGTAAATACTCTTTTTTGATTGGCAGTTCTGCATTAAAACAGTTTAGCCCACAGGTAGGTTGGCACAAGTTTAATCACCATTTGAAATTCATTCCCAACTTGTAATCATACAACATTTAAACTTACTCCTGAGTAACTGCAACAAGCGCAGTGAGTTGTCAGCTTGATAAACGAATTACCGGAAGGGAAAACACACAGAAAATAAAAGGCATAATAAAAGGCTGATTTGTGTAGTAATAGTCAGTGCATTATCATCTGAACACCACAGGGAGGTGCTTGTTACACAAAAGCTGCAAGAAGTAGTATCAACTTGTTGAGAGGTAAAATAAAGTTGGTAAACAAATTGTCTGCTGGCTGAACTGTCCGATCTGAAGTAATGGCTGAGTCATCAATAGGTGAGTAACCTCTGTGTTTGATTTCAAAAGGTTGGTAACTGAGTCTATGTGCATCTCAGTCCTGCTCACTGTTCAACCCTCTACTCCTGATGGAGACAACTGCCTGTCATTTTGTTCCTAACCATTTTTACTGATTTTGGGGACAATGACATAACTGGTAAGTGAAATAGACTTGCTCTGTAACATACTGACATGTTGTATTTAACCTGCTGTTTGTCTATGCAATGCAGCTGACTTTGAATCTTGCTAGCATAACGTTAGCTCTCTGACTAGCAGCCAGTTCAATGAGCTGAGCGGACAAGTTTATCTCCCATTGCTAAGTCACATCTATGGTCCGTCCTATTAACTGGAGTAGTGAACTATGTCAGGATTGTATGGGATCATAATGGTTGTTAAAGGTATTAGTCAAACCCTCAGGTGTTGCCAGGGAAACAGAGTTATTGCTTGTTTTAAACTTTATAGATTGACCACAAATCACATGAAAATATGATTTTGAGTGCATTTTCCCTTACGTATTTGAGGGATAATAAATTTGAATATGAATAAAGTTGCACAAACATATTTAGTCTTGATCATCGTTGCTACTAGTATCTCATCAGCTTCATGAAGACCTCATTAAAAGTTACTATCTAATGTAGGATGTGTACGATGGTCAAACTTTGGCAAACATTTTTAAGAGTAATAGTAACCACATTGTAGTTTGCTACTGTTTTTTAAAAATACTGTTTTCCTTAAATCAGTGGTTCTTAAATGGGGGTATGTGTACTCCTAGGGGTACTTTGGAGCACTGCTGGTACTTGAGATTTTTTTTTTAATGTTAGAGAAATGAAATATTAGAGAAGAATAAAAATATCAGTCATAAAATAATTGTTATTGCATGATGATGACAATAATTAGTTTGCCATGAATTTAGTGCCTAATTCCAAACAGAAGAGTGGCATTCAATTTGTCAGTGACAAGGTTGTTAATAAATCAGACACTGATCACACTGTATTGTACCACAAGGCATTATTTTTTTCAACCAAATATGTTTTGCACTGGTCAGGGGGTACTTTGCTGAAAAAATAATTCAAAGGGGGTACATTCTTGAAAAAAATTTGAGAACCACTGCCTTAAATTAGCAGCTTACAATCATTTGGATGTTGAACTGACCCTAGAAGGGTCATTTGTGTCTCTGCATCCCATGTTTTGCTACCTTACGTAACTTTGGTGATCACAGTGTGTATTGCTTTACAGCACTCTGTCTCATGCATTAATGACTATAACTAATTGTGAATCTAGTGGAATTTTTGATCCACTGCATTAAATGTTATTATACAGTTTGGCCACTGTGTTAAACTTTGGCTTAAAGCATGATGCATTTATCAAGGTTTGGGCAGAATGAACAACAGAATCATGTGACCTTAGCTCAGCAGCCAAAATCAAAATATAAGATAGGCAAAAGCAGAGGATGACATTGATGGAAGAAGCTAAAAGAAGAAAGAGAAAATGACAAAGCAATGGACAAGAGTAAATGCCAGACTGAGTTTTGCAAATTAAAGGCTTAAGGACAGACACAATGAGAACTTGCTTCCTCTTGGACTAGTTGGTAATATTGGCTGGTCTGCAAAATTATGCATCTTTTGTTCTTGTACTTGCTCAATGTCAAGCTTGTTTGTTTTTGAACAATGTGTAAGTCAGCCTATTTCAACAGAGTTTCGGGAGGTGAATGTTATAGCCATGTGTTAGCAACATATATTTCTGATTGAGGTTATGTTAGCTTGGCATTGCTGCTGTAATGAGTCGTTTGCATGGCTTGTACAAACTTTGAAAGCCAGTTCAAGACAGAGGTTTTCAGGACATAACACTGTTGTGGTGCCACAGAGTTTTGTTTTAAGTTTGCATGTAAATTACAACTGACAATATTTTTACAGAAACAACAGAGGTGTTGCAGTTAGAAACTTTGGGGGCACCAAATCACACAAAATTTGAAAAAAGATTTGAAGCTGTAATTTGCAGATACTTATTTTATTTATAAATATGCAAAGTACAACCAAGCAATGTCATTGTTAATTAATTTGTCCATCTAAATGCAGTGTTAAGCACCCATGTGTGCTAACATTCTGTATTAAATACATTTCATAACTTTTCAAACAGATGAGCACTGCCTGGTTTCCAGTAAATCTGTTGAGTAAAATATAATCTGTCATACAAAAGACATTATTTCATGTATGGAATCTGTTGGCTGAAGCTTTTCACGAATATAGAGTCAGATGCAAAATGTCAGGCTGAAGAGACTAGCACTTTCATCCCAGTTTAAGTTTGATCTCTACAGACATCAAACAAAAGCTCTCAAACACACCCACTTTAACAAGCTAATGAGTGTGTTTTTTTGTGTCTTTGCTGAGGGATACTGCAGCAGTCACGATGTTAGCAATTCCCCACCCCCTGTGTCTGTATGTGTGTGTGTGTTTGTGAAAGGGGGTTTAAGCTGAATCACGATTTTTGCAGTCCCCAAACCATTTGGAAAAGTATGAGTGAGTGTGAGTGTGTGTGCATGCGCACGGTGGCAGTACTCCAGGGAAAGGGGAACATCACAATAATGTCAGGGATAAGACAGAATGCAAAACAGACAGGAGCCTGTTTTTCTTAATAAATCTTTGACAGTGTTCTTTTGACATTAAACATTTGGTCTTTCTTTCTGTCTTTCTTGGCATCAGAAAGTAAAAGCAGAACTTTACCAGTTAGGAGATTAAAATACTGCGCTCAGTAGTGTGCAAACATGGACAAATGCATGTACATCCAGTACTAATAAGGGCAGGTTCTTTGCAGAAAACTGAAAAATATGATATAGAGCAGCGAGCTCCAAACGCCATCTTTGTGTCTGGTAAATACTTCAATTATTTGAGCTCTGCAGCATGCTGGCTGTTCGTCACTTATAAAAAGTGAACTAAAATTCTCCTAAAAAATGTACTGTCATTTCTATATTTATTTATGATTGCTACAAAGAAATAAATATACAATTTGTTAGTAAGAAACTTGATTTGAAGAACAGCACACTAATATTATGGGACTCTTACAACATCTCTGGAGCACTTGAAAATTGTGCATGTACCAGAAAAATAATTTAAAAAAATGGGGAAATAGTGAATGCGGCAGATTCTTCTAAAACACTTGTACACTCATCAAAACAAATCTCTTTGAGCAAGTGGTTCTTGAAAGATGCTCATTGTCTTTTCTTCACCACTGACAGGGCAAAAAGAAAAATCTGCAGTCTCTTTAATTGCCTTTTGACTCTCTGGCCTGAACTCTTGTGTCTTCACCATGTCAAATGTCAACTGTCCAAACATGATCTCTCATTATAAGGCTGTATTCAGACCGGATCAGGTGATCCGCAGAAATGTTGCAGGGTTGCCTGGTGTCTTTTAATTACCATAACAGGACCATTGTGTGATGTCAAGTTGTGTCCTCTATTCTTCCCCTAATCCAAGGGTGGCGGTTGATCGCTGGAGGACAGACCCTGTACATGATTGGCTGCCGTAGTGTAACACAGCCAGCTACAGTGAAAAAGTTGAGCTGGTTACAGCTTTTTTTTTGCTGTAGTCAGCTGTGTCTTTTTGGGCAGCCGCTGAAACAGAAAGGGCTCATTCAAATGAATGAGAACCTTGAGTTTTGGCCAGATCGCCTGATTTGGTCTGAATACAGCCTAACAAAGGCACACATGCTAATGCTGTGGCTAAGGCTAAACAGATTCATGCAACATCAAGAATGAACTGTTTTGATTTAAAAGACCCTGTGACTTTTCCTTTAAAAAGAAAAAACTCATCAGTTGAGACACAGTATATTCTTCTCTCCTTGTTAAAATACACCAAAATAGCTTGATGGTCCCCTAAAAGTGACTGTTAATTGGATTATTTTTTTATTTTTTGCAGTCATAGGGTTTAGGTATAAGGCATAAGAGGTTGGCAGGGAACTTGCATTGGATCTGTACTTTTGTTGCTGATGTACTAAGAAAATTAAACCAAAGCAAAATTTTTAGACTGTATTAAAGATGCAAAACTGGAATGTTTGTATGTCTTATCTACATGCACTCTCTCATTGTAGAGACTCCAACCATTTCACAAAGCAAATGACGGTTTCTCAGTTTACTGAACTGTAGTTTACTTTCCAGAACACTTTGATGGATAATGAAAAGATATGCTAGTGAGCTTTAAAGAATAACATCATCAGCATGTACAGCAGTTAATTCAGCGCATTGAAAGGGACTTGCTTTGAAACTAACGTGTGTCCTCATACCTACATATCAGCATATAATTAATTCTGTAGCAACCAATATGATAGCTCCTGAGAGCAACCGGAGCTAATAGAGGCTACTGGTTCTATACTATACCCTCTCTGTTGCTATTCAAATGAACATAAACCTTCATCAAGTCACTCTACTGTTAATTCATTTTGGACCCATGTGAGTCAGACAGTTTGGCGATATGGGTATGCGTACTTTTGCTGATGGGCTGGATGACTGTTCAGTAATGAGCAACATTACACTTTCATCCAAATTCCATTTTCTACCTTATTTTTCATATTCATTTTTACACATTTTACATGCAAATATCCAATGCTATCATTATTATGCAGTAATATTTTTACTGACAATCAAATTACCTATTATGCAATGCAATTGTAATTACAAATGTATGACTGCAATGTACAATTATATTCATTTTTTTTTTCTTTTTATATTCTATGACTACACATTGTGGGCCAGATCCACAAAAGGATTGCGCTGCGTATGTGACCGTTAAACCTGTGCAAATGGGAGTAAAAAACAGCATGCAGGACAGACAGACTAGGGCAGACGTGTGGAGGGAGGCACTGAGTACGGTTACAGTTTCTACATATAAATGCCAGAACAAACAAAAAAATTAACTTATTTAACTACAGTAAGTGAATTCAAGGGGAAAAGCCGAACCATCAGTGGCGGGAAAGCCAAGAACCATGTCGCAAAAAGGGAAGGTTGCCACCGAACCTACCAAACAAGCTAATGTTAGCCATGGAAACAGAGCACTGATGGTGGGGAACTCAGAGGAGGATTTGCTCTCCATCTTCATGCTAAAATTCAAACTGGAGAAAAAACGGTCAGCAATCATGTCTGAGATTCAAGCTTCACTTTCACCTATAAATCAGTCACTCGATGTAATGTGTAAAAAGCTTGAGATGGAAACTTGTTTGTCGGACCCCAGTGACAGGCTGGGGCGCTTGGAAAAGCAGGTGGAGAAGCTGCAGAAGGACAACAAGGAGTTACTGATGAAGACGGAGGACCTTGAAAATAGATCCTGCTGTAATAATGTGCATATTCTTGGTCTGCCAGAGGGATGCAAGGGGCAAGCGGCTGCTGCCTTTATGTCAAAGTTTTTGTTGACCTACTACAAGATGACACCTTTACCAACCCACCCAAGCTAGACAGAGCACACAGATCCCTGAGAGCCAAGCCTGCGGAGGGGGAGGGACTGAGACCCATTATTTCCAACAGAAAGAGCAAGTCCTCGCAATTGTAAGGAAAAGGTCATGTACCAGGGACACAGGATTTTCATTTTTTGCAACGCACTCCCTAAGGCATGAGCCACATTCATCCCCATTAAGGCCAAACTACACCAGAAGGCCATTAAGTTCTCTCTTCGTCACCTGGCTGTGCTTGCATCACTCATCAACGAGTAGAACATAAATTCACCAGTGCAGAGGATGCAGAATGCTTCTTCAAACAACACCTGGCCAGTGACATTTGACCGAAGATGACTCTAAGGGACATTTTCAAGGGTTGTATGTGTATGGGATGCCAATTTGCCCACCAGGTGTCATCCATGCCCTTTGTGTCACATGTTTACTTAGGTAGGAACCTTTGGTCTGATAACAGGTGGTGCTAGACGGAGGAGCAGAAACAGTTTTCGACTGCTATGCTGGTACGCCACGCCAGGTGAAGGAAAATGTTGTACTGTGAAAATGTTGGATAAGTGGAGCATTATGGGCACTGATTTTGGTTTCTTGCATGTAACACATTGAAGACAATTGTGGTGAGTAATAAGTAACTCATGAAATACAATGAGGATGAAGATGGACTTTGTAATTTCACAGACTCAACGGAGCGATGTACAGGGAGCGCGTCAGCTGAGTTTTCAGCCTGTCTAGGTAGCCCCTCAGTGGCTTTAAGTTGTAGGCTTAGCCGCTACAATGACACTTACGATGATAACAAACAGGTGCAAATGGTAAAGTCATAAAGCATGCAGCTTGGAGATGCTGGATGGATGCGCACAGACAGCAAAGTAGACCCCCCCCTCATTTCTCTCTTTTTTTTCTTTCCCCTGTTTTCCCTGGACCTACAAACATGTTTTTTTTGTTTTCTTTCTGTTGTATTTATTTCCCTCATCCAATCCAGATACTGTTCAATGTGTGGTTTCAGGTCTGTGATTTTACAGCCCTGTCAGACCCTGGGAAGTTGCTATAATGATTTAAACAGAACTTATCTGTTTTATTGCCATGTACACACAGGGGACTTATTATTATTTATGAGAAAATAGTATGGACAGTGCCTTGAAAGGATGTGTATTTATTTATTTTTTTTCCTTTTATTGCCTCCTTTCATCAGCTGGAAAGTGCCATCTAACATTGCCTCTAAGGTTGTGTGTGAGTACAGATGAGTGGTAAAATGCCTAATCACCCTTGGTTATTTGGCAGCCTGTTGATGAATGAGCACATGTATATCCAGAAATAGTATGACAATTGACAAAGTATAAAGATAATTTTACACAAAAATCTCTAATACCTGTGTTTATCTGCTTTTAATGCTTATTTGTTCAACATGTATCTACATGTTGGTTCAGTTAAGAATATAAGAATGTTGTTCATCTTTAAATTGAATGTAAATTCATGAATGCCCACAGCAGGGTGAAATGACAGAAAAAGTTTCCTTTAATCTTACCAATGGCTGAGCCGTAATGGAAAGGCTTGAGTTTAAAAATGTAACTGTAATTCCAAATAGCTTATTATTAAGCCACGAAACCTCTGCTCTCTCTGTCCCTGGAACCCACTCTTTCTCCTTGAGATAAGGCCCTCATTTACTTATTTATTTATTTCATTTCCATATTTGATATTTTACATTTTATGATAAAATTTATGCATGCATTTCAACAATCACAATCTATTGAAATGTGTTTTGAAGGATTATGTACCGATATACTTTTTTTCACCTCTCTTGACATAGGTTAAAACCTAATTAGCAGGGACAGGTTATGGCTGAGTGGGTGCCTTGACACCTGGTACAGCACCTGGGGATTCTGAAATACCAGCTTTGGTTCACATATTTGTGGCATTACACTCAGTGTTTTGAAGGTTCTTAGATCCTCCCTCCCACAAGCTGATAGGAAGGTAGAGTGCCTGGTACGTTCTTCTGGAATTCAACAAGTGTGAAATACCTGCAGTTCACTTTGTTTTGGGAAGTAAGAATAGGGGGAAATGAGTTGGTAAAAGAGTGTGGCGGAGCCTCACCTTTTTTATTCTGTTTGTTTTGTTTTGTTTTGTTTTTGTTGTTTTTTTTTGTTTTGTTCCTTCAAATAAGTATGGGCCATTCTCATCTACTACAGTAACTTTTAGATTTAAGGAACTTTCTATATGGCTGACATTAATATAAATACGAGACGTACAATCCAAATAATTTCCTGGAATGTAGGTGGAGTTAATAGGTTTGGTAAAAGAGTAAGGGTCTTTTTTTACCTTAAAGATCTCAAAGCAGAGATCATTTTTCTGCAAGAAACCTACTTGCAAACTATTGATCATCACTGGCTAAATCGACCTTGGATAAGTTTAATATTTCATTTGAAATTTGATACTAAAACAAGAGGAGCAGTGATATTAATTAAGAAAACCATTTCCTTCAAACCTATTGAAACAATCTGTGATAATGATGAACGCTATGTGATTGTTGCTGGCACCTTATGTCAATACCCAGTGATGCTGGTGAATGTGTATGCCCCTAACCAGCACGACGAAGACTTTATGAAGAGGCTCCTTTCTTTAATACCCAAGTTGCACTCCCATTACTTGTTACTTGGGGGTGATATAAACACTGTAATAGACCCATCTCGGATAAATCGAATCCCAAAACTACCAACCTCTCTAAAATGGCTCAGACTTTATCTCAATTCATGAATCAGTGTGGATTTATAGACCCTTGGCAATCCCTACACCTAACAGATAAGGAGTTTTCCTTTTATTCACATGCTCATAAGTCCCATTCTTGCATGGATTATTTTGTAGTGCATAAGACACTTCTTCCCTTAGTGACCTCCTCTGAGTACTTGGCATGGGTAATCTCTGATCACTCTCTTTAGCCTTAGATTTGAATTTTAAATCTCAACCCAAAGAGTATCATCTGTGGAAAATTTGACCCTACATTTCTATCAGACTCTAATTTTGGTACCTGTATCCTGATTTGTTTTTAGAAACCAACCAAATTAACAATACTAGTCCGAATTTACTTTGAGAAACTCTGAAGGCTGTCCACAGGGGTAAGATAATTTCATATTCTGCATATGTTAATAAATCTAAGAGAGAATGAAAAGAAGAGCTATTAGGATCAATTGCTGACCTGGATAAACATAATGCAATGGCTCCAACTGCAAATCTGTACAAAGTAAAAGTTGAGTTGCAGACAGAATTTAATCTCTTATCAATGGAGGAGGCAGAGAAATTATTACTCAAAACAAGAGGTGTCCTATATGAACACGGACAAAGGTGGGTCGCATTCTTGCGCATCAGCCAAAGGGGAGGTTAGCCTCACAACTGATCAGCCAAATAGAAAATACCTCAGATTAAATTATAACTGACCCATCTTAGATCAACGACACCTTCAGGATCTTTTATTCCCAACTCTATAAGTCAGAGGCATGTTGGGATCCACAGATGAAGACGTTCATTTTGGGATTTCAACAGGACTGTTTTTGAATAAACATGTTTCTCATCTG
>JAQLOL010000024.1:2416941-2427116 GCA_029783665.1 Naso thynnoides
TGCACCTGGTTGTGGTGACATCTCATTTGAAAATACCAGAAGGGGTCGCTGTAGAAATGGCATCTGCTCTGTCCCCTTGGTACCCTCATGGTGTGTCGTACAGAGTCCCATAACATATATTCTATATGTGGTGGAGAGACATTCTCATACGAATGAGAATGTTGGTTTACAGTGTAACACTGGTTCTCTGAGAATAGAGAATATCTCTCCACATCGAGGCCGCTTGGGACTTGTTCAAATCAGAGTGAATCAGCTGTTTCCTGCACAGGGGAAGCCACGGTAGGCGTGGTGTGTCAGCGGCTTGAATTTCAGTAATCCCACAACATATATTCTATGCATGGTGGAGAGATATTCTCTATTCTCAGAGAACCAGGGTTACACTGTAACCCAACATTTTACAGATGATGTGTGAAAAAATTGTACACTTCTTCACAAAGTATGAAATGTAGTACAGATGTACAGTGGACATTGTACAACAATTTCAAATAAGGAGCCTTCACAAAATTGCTTCACAGTTGCCATGGTAGGCATTTTACTTTCTGCCATAACTCTATAATGTATTTTCCATCATATCTCCTGATGCTGAACTGATTTTTGAGAGTAGGAGATGTTGATTCTCAGGCAAAGCAAAAGTAAAAATGCAGATAAAAAGCAATGAGATTTACACACAAATGCCATTTTATCAGCAGCCTAGTTTTATCAATAACGTCATTGAAAAAAAAAAGCTGCCTGGTCCTTAACATTTTAAATTGGGTTGGAAACTTTTCTCCAAATATTCTAACTGCATAAATGTGAACCACTGGAACAGCTCATCACTGTAGCAAACAGTGCCTTTCTGAAGATTAAAATTATCAATTAAGTACTGCTCTACATCTGCAAAAATAAACTGCACATGCAACCGTAGTGTATAATCACTGCATGTGTCTGACTGAAAATAGAAAGACTTTATAAGTAAGGATGTCCCAATCACATTTTTTTGCTCACAAGTCCAAGTCTGAGTCATTTGATTTTGAGTATGTGCCGATACCAAGTCCCGATCCGACACTTTGGCAATGCATTAATGCTGTTCCACCTGACCTGCACATCCCGCTGAAGGCACTTGACTTCCATCTTCAGATCAATCTGGAGTTGAAGGGTGTGCGTGACACAACCCATACTTGGTACTCCCATATCATCCATGGCTTTCTTCATATTTCGTGCATTGTCTCGCAAAATTACATGGACCCGTTGCTTCTCTATTCCCCAACTGTTCAGCATCCCCTCGATCGCCTGAGCATGCAAGGTCGCACGTTGTAAATTATAACTGGAGTCGACCCATTGTGCAGTGAAGCTAAGCAGTGACGTCAGGCAAACAGGCAAACTCCATATGTCTGTGGTAAACCCAAAAGAAGGCACGTGTTTTAAATGGACCCGCAGGTGGTCACGTAGCTTGTTGTGAAGGGCCGGCAGAGCTGTGTGAGTAAAGTAGTGTCAAGATGGCAACTCCTACCATGGCTCCAAGTGCTCTAGGAGATGGAGATATCCCACATTTGCAACAACAGACAACAGCTGGTCATCCAACGTGAGAAATTTGAGCTATCTTGGCAGTGATCTTTTTGGCCTTTTCGCTGTGCTCGGGCAATTTCTCTTTATTTTTCAAAGTTTCTTTCAGCGTTGGTTGGCTCAGTGTCTTTGCCTGAGTTGCCATAGTGAACTCTGAGTACCGTGCAGGGTGTTTGTTTTTCAGATGGCGTATCATATTGTTAGAGTGAAATGCACATTTGTCCTTTCTGCCACGCGAAATGCCCAGTTTGCACACATTATAAGTGGCTGTTGCACTGCCTTCCCTGTCCAATTTAAAATACTTCACTTCATTTTAACTGTCCCAAGGTGCCAGCTTCATGTTTGCTCTGCGTTAGCCTACTGGCAACCAGCTCACTACTACCAACATTAACTGAGCATTAAGCCTACTCCCCGCCTGCTGTAAACTGCGTAATGTTTACGGCGAAACGTTACATATATAAAAATCAGATCATTTCGATCTGATCCCGATCAGTTGAAAATCACGTCATCAACCCCGATTTCCGATCACCTGATCAGATCGAGACATCACTATTTATAAGTGATAGATAACAAAGCTTTGAAAGCTTTAACAGAAAAATTATGATCTATGTTTGCTTTAGAATAGAGGGCAAACTTATCCAGAGTTGATTGATTTGACTCTGACTCTACTATTCAGCTACCTCTGTGATGAAACCAGATGGTAGGTAAAATGACATAGCGTTTTTAGGTGAAAGATGTTAGTGTTCTAGAAATAAGAAAACTGGTGGATAGTTTGTAATTGTGATATATTTTGTTAAGGGGTGTAATGGTGATTCATAATTTTTAAAAATCACATCCATGTGAGTCTTACTCTTTTTTTAAAATGCCATTTTGCTACCATCCCACTATAACAATATGCGATTGTTAAATATGCTATTGTTAAAGTGGGACAGTGTGTTATTGGCAAACTGAGACAATCATTTAAGTCATTCTAAAGGTGGAAATAAGTTCCCTTTGTATTCATCCCTCATAAATTTTGCTATCTAGCTAGGTAGATATATAAACAAATTTACTTAAATTGCATAAATCAAGCTAGCTACAATGAAAATGATGATCGCAATGCTTTGCTAGCCTATGCTAGCTAGCCCTTGCCCTTCCACCCCACACGTTTTGCATAATCTTTAAATTGATATAAAACAAAAACTACAATAGGCAGAACATTCATTTCTTTTGTAGGTCAAAGGCAAGACTTATGTCTTTTACATTATTATGTTGCACACTCGGAGTACTAGTGATAATATTAATGATATTAATGAATGGTAGTAGGCTAATGATGATTGGACTAATCCTATTTCAGAATCCAATGGCAGAAAAGAGCAGAACAGGGACAAGGAAAATAAAGAAAGGAAAGAAGAAGAGGCCAGGTCAGAAGGCAGGGAAGCAGATAAATGAATGGAGTGAGGAAAGAATGAAGGGTGCCATTTTAGAATATCAGGAGCTAGTGGATGCAGGACAGACTCCTCGACTGCGCATGCTTGCACGTGCTTGGAATGTACCAAAAAGCACCCTCCAGCGGCGAGTCCGATGTCATGTCCAAGGGTACAAACATGCTTCGGGTCGCAAACCAGTCCTTCCTGAAGAGAGTGAGGCAGACTTGGCCAGTCTCATCAAGACCCTAGCCAAGAGAGGTTTCCCACTACGCAGGAAGGATATCCAGTCGCTTGCATAATAAATATATATATACATCATTTTATTACCCAGATTACCATAGATTTAGTCTTCTGTTCCCCTACTCCCCATTTTATCCAGAGAGAAAAAGGAAAGGAGAGGAAGGTAGGAATGTTTTTTGTGTTGGTGATATTATATTACAAACATATAGTATTTGATATTGAATTGAGAAATAAATATGTAAAATTCTGAAGTTTTGACTTATTTTTTGTACAATGAAATAACCTTTGTTATTATAACAAAAAAAAGCACCAAAAACAGGTACCATTGGGTACCGGTGCCGATTCCTGGATACCAGGTATCAGTACCGTATCGGTTAAAATGTGAAAGGTACCCATCCCTACTCAACATCAGCATTATATGCTGAAGAAATTTTCGTTTTCCTCTGACAATAGGTTTAAAGAATGAATTCCAAGTAGGGTAACAGCAATACGTAGAGTAATAAAAGATGGAAAGGAATTTCCAAGAGCTAAAACAATCTCACAATCTCGCCCATCAAAATCAAAAAGGGGAAACACGATTCAGACCAACCCCCAGGGTCACGACAAGCAGTCAGGCCAAGAGAAAAAAAGAAAACATACAGATGACACAGCATGTTGTAGCTGTGGCAAGTTACCTCTAATGCCCAGTTCAGACAACAGAATTTAAGCCCTGATCTTGCTGTCTACAACAGTTTTTGGAGATCGTGGGCAAGAAGCCCCAAGTTGGCAAATCAGTGCATACTCCTGTGAATGACAGTTGGCATGTGTGAATGCAATCACGAGCTTGTGGACAGCATAAAGGAGTGTTACAGGACTTCTAGCATGCCAAATACTTGACCCAGTCGCAGGTATGCAGGTATCAAGGCCGGACTGGCAGTCAGGAACACCAAGGCTTTAAACAGTGGCCTGACCTGCTTAACAGCCCACAGGCAGAAGCTTAAATTAAAAAAACCCAATGTTCACCCAACGAACGCAGTTTATGCCCAAATTCCCACACCAGCTCACTGTGTGTGGCCACACAGCAAAATAAACAGCAATATCAGGGTCTAGTGGTCTTTATTTGTACTCAACCTCTGTGATATGTTTGGGGTGATGTTCATAATTCTATTGTAAGAATCCTGGGCTATGACGTATTTAAATAATTTGTTCTGCTGTAAGTTGATTATTTCACACAGGAAACTGTGTAAGACAGATATTTGTTTAAAATTCTGTTGGCAGCTTGCAAAAAGGCTATTACAGGAAGAAGGTTTAAAGTTAAACCACCTACATTTATGAATGGCTGAGAATTGTGATTGAAATATATAATATTGAACAGTTAACTCATAGGATACGAACTCAGTAAGAGCAGTGTCAGTAGAAATGGGAGAAATGGATGATGTTTACATGTCAGTGGCAAGATGTGAGACTGAACCAGCAAATACTTCATAGAAATTGACCTGTTTTTCTGGCAACATCCCTTTTGTGCCGGGTGTTAAGAACCTTTATGTTTGGAATAAAACAACTGATACAAATAAAGTTAAGAAGTACATATGTGTAAAAAGTTACAATCAAAAAGCTATCTAAATGCTATTCTTCTTCATTAATGCACCATATTTTTGATTAGCATGTAGTCATCTATAATAAATTCAAACACTGCAATTAGTATGCGAGAAACTATGTTTTTGTTTGATAAATGGACATTTGGGTAAACCTTGCAATTGTTTTAGAAATGAAAAGGCATAAATATATCTGCATATTCTGAGTGTTTTGGTGTAGTTATGTCTGTGTGTTGACCTCGTAAAATAGAGTAACATCTATGTGATTCGTCATTTGGCACATCTGAGGTCACAAACAGCTTTCTGACCAGTGTGGAAGCTGTGACTCACACCGCACTGCAAGCTCAACAATCTGGTTGGGAGGGGTGACCTCTCTGTCTTAGCCAACACACACACACAAACACACACACACACACACACACACACACACACTTCAACGTGTCTAGGGCTTAGAAAGACTGGGTTTTCTCCAGACTGTCTATTGAAATTGGTTTCCATTAGCTCCACTGTCATTAACTTTCCACTGATTCAGGAGCATAGTGAGAGGCACAGTGACGTCAAGCAGTGTCCTTGACAGAGAAGCAGAACCCAGACACCTGCTGAGAAGTTTACCAAGTGTGAGCGTGCAAAACAGAGAAAGGAAGAGAAGGAGACAATGCCTGTGTGTGTATGAACAAAAAGGGAAGAGCATACTTACTGCACAGAGCAATGATGTGGCTGCTGTCTTCATGGACAAACTTCTTAGTCACTGCTTCCTCCATAATCTGTTTCACCTGCACACAAAAACACAAAAATTGCCTATATTTCACCTATTGCTGCAACCAAAAAAACTCCAGCCTTTTAAGTTCAATGGCCCCGCTTCAGCAGAAGAGCTGGCACATTATTATATTGTCAGTGGCTGGCACCTGATGTATAAGGTATGTTTTCTAATATCATCCACAATAATACTTTTGGTAGTTTGTGCACTGGCCACTTGTGTTGGTAATCACCATTTTGTAGTTGGGTTAGCATAGTTTAGTAAGTAAGGCTGTGAGTACATCTCCTATGAACTAGATAGCATAAGGAAACGTAACATTGTAATGTGCCAGTTGGCTAGCTAACCCAGCTAAGAAATGTTGATTGCAAGTCAGTGACCAGCTCACACAGGCTATTCAAACTAAAAAAAGGGGGGTTTTTGAGAGTCACTTGTCCTACAATATGAATACTTTTTGATTCTATCTTTTTCGAAGTTGGTAACTGTAATCGCAATATTACACACGAGAGAGATGCTATTTCCTTACCACAATGGCAGCAAAGGACACCCTCTCATGTAACATTAATATTGCTTTGGTATGTCAGCTAGCTAGCTAACCCAACTAAGAAAGGTTGATAACCAACGCAGGTGACCACAATACAAACTACCATATGAATTAAAGGATAACGGTGGGTGATATCAGAAAACTTACCTCATAAATCAGGTGCAAGCTCCTCTGCTGTAATTAGACTGTACGACTTGAGTTGAAGTTTTTTGTTTTATTTTTTCTCTGTGACCGAACTAATGGATAGGACAGGCCCTTGAATGAACCAATGAGATTTGGCCTGCCTGGCTCTTCTCAGAGGAGCTCCTTTTATTGATCAAAAGGGTTCTGTGCTGTGCCCAGTGTCCAGCCTCTGGCTATACAAGTGCACAAATCATTTTTGCTCCACATGTAGTGAGATATTTGGCACAAAAGTCAATTGTGTCTTTTTGTGAGCGAAAAAAACAGCTTTTGAGACTCATATGACAGCATGCAATGACAGGGACACAAACTGAGCACATTGTTTAACTGGCAAATGAATTCTGGGAGGTGTAGTGAGGAAACAACATAGTAATAAACATGTTTAACCAAAGACAGACTTAAAACTTTTTTCTTTTTTAAAAAAACTGCCCCTCTAAGCCAACATCAAATGCCTTCCAACCCCTCCGTCAACCCATGGATACTGCAGTGTTCATCACTCATCACCACCATAATACGAAGATGTTGGATGATCTTAACTGATCATTTTCCAACATTAGCAATAAGAATAAAAGTAATGAAAAAGGCTTTATGCTTAAAAAAAGTCACAATGTCCACAAATATCCTGAGGGATTCAAGTAAGAATGAATGTGCAAAACAAATGTTATGTCAATCTGCCAACTGAGGTCATGTGTGCAAAGTAAGGTTTGTAAAACACAAAGAATGTTTAAAATAGAAATGGTTCATCTTCTGGGAAGTATGAAAGTAAACTTTATGATATTACATATTGTACATTATTATTATTATTATACATATTTCATTACATTCGTGCAAGTTAAAAAGATTTGTACTAATGTGAGTGCAAGAAGGACAGGTGGCCAATAAGGATGCAACAATACCAAAAACTCATGCTACGATAATACCCGGGTATCAAGTCCACGGTACGGCATTTACTGTGTATTTGATCTGATTTGAAACAATAAACTTCTGTTAAGTGATCAGAAGTATTTATTCTCTTTCTTTTGGTATTTTTTCATATTTGTTTTAATTACTTCTAAAATGTTTCCCATAAATAATTCCCAAATTATTTGCAATGACGTGAAAGAATTGCATGATTGTGTTAGACTCTCTCATCTGTCATTTTGACAAACAGGGTAGTAAAAAATACCACCTCATTCCGTTATTACAAGTCATTTTAATTGTCATGCCTTTCCCCAGAACTTAATATTTATTTTCTATCCAGGTTAAAAGGGAAAAGAAAGATATGAAACAAGAAAAGAAAAAAGGAGGTATTTAATATAGATATTGACCTATATGGACTACATTCTCTCTTATCCATCGGGATATCCGAAATTACTGCGTGGCTCCATGTTTGTGGCATCTGGCCCTCCATAAGGGTATAATTAAAGCATTTGAGAAGCAATGGCATTAATTCAAGTTTAAAGGTTTTATACCATTTGCTGGTGTATCCATCTGACCCTGGTGTTTTATTTGTTGGGAGATAGCATTCTTAAGTTCAGTGATGGTTATTTTTGCAGTCAGTGCACTGTTCTGGTACTCTTCATTGAGGGAGGATCCAGAGATTTTAAGAAATGATCTATTATTTGGAAGTCAGCTTCATCGGGTTGGGTGTGTAAGTCTTTGCAGTAGGCTTCAAAGCATTGCTGAATTTCTTCTAATTTATGGCATATTTTTAGCATTTCATCGATTTCCTATTTTGTAAACATTACTCTCTGTTTATTGTTTACGTAGTTTCCATGAAAGAAGCTTCATTGCCTTAGCACCAGTTTCATAGTACTTTTGCTTAGTAAATCCAAGTTTTTTCTTTTCATCATAAATCTCATTTTTTTCTTTTTGAATACATTTTAGACTGAAGAAGGAGAGGATAAAAGTTACAGTGCTAAAAGTCATTTCCAGGTTGTGAGGATACCTGTTGGGGCTGAGTGGAATCAGCTCTGTTCAGTCTCTCCCCATTACGTCAGCCTCCTGAGGTGAGATGCGGAAAGCATGCAGCCTCTCCCTGATCTGCTCCGAGTGGGATGCCTGCTGCCGATGCCCGTTTTCAACTCTTTCCCACGTCGCACGGGATGCTGGGATTGAGCTGGGATCCTCGCCCTGTGTGACAGGAAAACCCCTCCTGCGCAGGTCAGCCACAGCTTCTCTTGCGTCATTGTGGATCCGAGAGCTACTGTCCAGGAACACTTTAAGCTTAGCGGGTGGCGGAGTCTGAAAGCGTACGCCTCTCTCCTTCAGAACTCTTCTTATTCCGACGTATTCTCTTCTTTTCTTCACTATTTCTGTCAGATAGTCATGGTCAAAATAGACTCTTTTATCTTTGTAATAAACCCCTTTCTTTACCGCGTTGCAGAAAGGACCTGTTCTTTGGTTTCAAACTCGTGAAAGTTTATGATTATGGATTTCGGGGGAGCATTTCAGGTGGGTTGCGGACCCAGGGCTCTGTGGCAGCATTGTATCTTCAGGACGGACTCCTCCAGTACAACCTTAGCCAGCTCCAACTTCAAAAATTTGACACAAAGTCCATCATATTGTTTTCTTCCTCGGCCTCCGGGATTCCATAAGTGTGAATCTTATTTCGCCGTGACTATGCTTCCAGGTCCGTCACTTTAGTCTGCAAAGATTCTTGTGCCTGCTTCATTTGTGTGGGCACATTTTCCAGGTCAGTGTTGCACTCTACTAACTCAGCCACACGCTGTTCCCCCTTTCTTGACTCGTGCCTTTGTGTTGTTTAGGTCTCCTCTGATATCCTTCAGGGCCTGGTTAATCTCATCCCTGAATTCGGCCAGCTCCTTCTTCCCATCCTCTCTCAACATTGAATGAAACGAGGTCAGCTCAGTTTTTACATCAAAACAGATCGCCTTAATCTCCATGTGGATGCCAGTTAGCAAGCTAGCTCCCATGCATACGAGTCTGTCAGGACTAGGTGACTTAGTGTTAGCCTCGTTGTCATACTCCTTGGCTTTCTTGTTTTTATCAGATCTTGAGGTCGTTCTACCTTTAGTTTCTCTTTGTTTGTTCCCTTCCATACTGTGATGACTATTCTAGTACGTTAAAGCAGTTGAATTCAGGGAAATAATCTGGGTAGGTGGTGGGAGTGATCTATCAGCCTGCCATCCTTCTCGCCATGCCAACCGGAAGTCTAATTTTCATGCTTTCATGTAATATATAGCCTCACTTTTAATTTTTTTGCCATTTATTCCCATTATTTACTATTATTTTCTTTTCAAACATTGACAGAAAACACCAAGAGTTAGTAGTATCCATGTTTTATGCAATTCAATATTTGCATAGAGGGAATTATTTCTACCAAACATTATGACAGGAGAGAAGAAAGTAAGTCTGACTTCAACAGATTTTACCAGTAAAAAAAGGGCAATTAAAGTATAACAGAAACTCTTGTACTGAAACATAATTGTGATCTTTAGGCAACACAAGAAGAGCAGAAACTTCTGCCAAAATAGAATACTGCACTGATCCCAAACTGGTTTTTAACCACGCTATTGTTATCATCGCCACGGCACCTATTACAATCATAATGAGAATACCACCTGCACTGTTGGACAACAACAGACTGACATGCTTGAAGGGGCCTTTCAGTTGTTTTAGTTGTTTTTTTTCCCCCACAATATTTTTATTTGAATTTCAACAAGTGAAATACAGCTTTTACATTTTGTATTATATAGTACCCCTTGTACAGCTGCATTACAGATTTAAAACAAATAAACATCATCGAGTACATTATTTACAATAGATACAAAATCTCACAGTCATTTAAAGAAAAATGATATACACAAAAATTCTTTTAAAAAATCGCAAGCATGGAAACTACATGGTCCACCACCACATCATTCACTTACTTCTTCAAGTGTTAAGTCTAAATTCTTAACATAATTAATGAAGGGCCTCCATATATTCTC
>JAQLOL010000024.1:2433952-2445868 GCA_029783665.1 Naso thynnoides
TTTCAGTTAAAAAAAAAAATTATGTGATTAATCTAATCATGATGAGCATCAAGTTTACAACAGCAGTAGATAATCATTTGTGACCTCATTTTACAGTAAAAGCATCAGTGAAGTTGTAAGTTTTACTGATAATTACAGATAATCAACCATAACATTCTATACAGTCACCATTACAGGTTGTTATGATACATTTAACCTGCAATGCCCTGCCAAATACAGCTTTACAATGGCAACACTAGTTTCACAGATTTGGGTTGTAGAACGCTGAAAACAAAAAAATGGCTTTTAGTCACTGTCAATGGAGAACAGCCACCATTTGCCTGCAGTTTTAAGATGGTTTACCTTCTTTGTCAGTGAAGACTTCTTTTTTCCCACTGAACATGGCTTTAAGCAGGGAGTTATGCCTGGTCAGCACTTGCAGTGTGGTGTAAAACAGGTTCCCACCAACATTGAGCCTGACATACTTGTTGCCTAGGCCCACAGCTCCTCTATAACTGCAGGTCTTGGTCTTGGGACAGACCAGAGGAGGGGGAGGGGAGGTGCAGTCAGACTGGGTGAGATGTTGGGGCAGGCAGCTGTCTCCTGACATATCCCTCTGGAGGTAGATGACCACCCTGCAGACGGAGGTCCGAAGATCCCCCGCCGTGGTGACAGCTATTGATGAGGCCGCCACAACCTCTCACTGCTCCAGATCATTCCTGGCAAAACGCAGAGCTCATTGTCAATAAAGGCTATTTTTCTCACCCAGTAAATGATGGCAAGTTATCACATAACATAATGGAAGCCACCTACCCCACAGTTACCTTTACTTAGTTTCCCTTCAGATTAAATGGAATGTGGCTGGACAGGAAATTAAAGGGGCAGAGAGGGAGTACAAATCAATGAGTAGGGCAGACTGGGACATAATCTACAATAGCAGGCAAGCAATGTGTCATGAAATTACCTAAGATTTAGCACATCATATGCGATATTTAGCAGATTTTGTTAGAGCTACCTTCAAAGCGGAGCTAGCTCAGGTTAACAGAGTATTGATTTTGCGTGACCGCGTTATTCACCACATTTAAAGCTTAAACTGTTTTATTATCTGGCATACAGGAGTCCTAGAAAACAAACACCAGCGTTTTAGCCTCAAATAGCTGCCTGTTAACAATAGCTAGTCAAAGTCTGCTTTCTTTCTTTCATTCTTTTTTACTAACGTTAGATTCTAATGTTACACTATACCTACTATACTCCAAAGGACATTATCCACAGGAATAAATATGACCAGTGATCAGTAGCTAACTTAACGTTAATGGTCAAATTTACAGCAATACTAATTAATTAGGGTTAACGTTAGTTGGCTTAATGTTACTTAACTATCAAGTTACTGAGCTTACAATACGCTGCAGACTGAACTCCAAAACGTTTCAGGTTTTGAGAGTTTTTTTGTTTGTCATGTTAGACAGAAACCTAACGCTGTGTAATACGATTTCATTAACGTTAAATAAAAAATAGCTAAGGTTGTGGTCTTCTGAGCAGTTCATCTCGATGCTCCACCAAGTAACGCAACACTTTTATTGCGACCAGATATTGTCATAACAATCTATAGCATTTTCCTTAATGCTATATTCGTTTTGCGTCCCTACAGCTAACGTCACAACACCTGCACAGGTGTGTTTTGCTAACGTTAGCTAAAGTCGACGACTGTGTGACAACAAGACATACCAGCGTTAGGCTAACCTAATTTGTGTTAAATTAAAATTTAGGACACGTTAGTTTTTTTGTTAGACACACCCGACTCAGTCACGTTAACGTTATAACGTAAAATTCCGTTCTTTCAGTTCTCTAGGTGTGTAACTTTCTGCGATAGTTTTACCCTGACATTATGTGCTGATCACAGCTCACTCACAGAAAACTAGCTTACAGATTTCTTCAATGCACTGCGTAACCTTATCGTCCCTCGCTAAACTACATAACGTTACGTCAATGACCAACACGGAAAGTTAACTGGGCATCCATTAAAGAACTTTGACGTTTAACGTTACTTACCCACTTTTCCGTGCCGCCTTCATTTGATGTCAAATACCCTAACCTAACACCGGATGTATCGTCAGCTTTGCCTTAATCGTCGTGGAGCAAAAATTCACAGAGGTATCAGGATTTTTTGTTAAAAAAAGTATAAACTTTCTCCCACTCCTGTTCTTCTTCTTTGGGCTAAGCAGATTAACTTTAGTCAATGGCGCATTGCTGCCCTCTGCTGTTTGTTTATGTTGCTCCTTTTGAGATTCGACTCAACTCAGTTACTCTTTATTTATTTATATGGCACCTTTCAGACCTGCAGCCCAAAGCGCTTCACATAGCAGAATAAAACAACAGACAAATAGAACAGATAAACTAAATTAGAAAGATTGAATAAAAAGTAGAAAAATTCAATAATAGCAGGATAAAACCACATAAACAAGATACAAAAGCAGGATAAAACAATTAAAAGAAAAAAAAATTAGACCACCATTAATGGGTAGAAAACCATTGCTGTTTTCTACCTACCTGTGCTATGTTATTATAACATAATTTCTGATTAAAAGCCAGATTAAAAAGATAGGTCTTTCATTTCCTTTTAGATAGAGAGTTTGCCTTTTTGATGTCGAGTGGCAGTGAATTCCAGTTCAGGGGCATAAAAACAGAAGGTAGCTTTACCAGTAATTTTGTGGGTCATATAGGCAAAGAACATTTACTCCATTAGCCTGTATCCCTTTGAAGGGAGTAATTTCTCCTCCACCTACATCTTCAAATGAGTTCAGGGCAGGTTGTACAAAAATGCAGACGGGGGGTGGTGGTGGTGGTGGTGGTGGTGGTGGTGAAATTTAAGAAATCCAGTCCAATAAAATTCAACGCAAGATTTACTTTACGCCTCCAAGTACAGGATGAGTCATCAATAGTTCTGAACTGTTTTCCAGGAAATGCTTAACTGTAATATAAAATTTATTCAAACTGTCAAACTGCTTTTTGGTCATTGTTGGGCCATATATTGTCATATAGGCAAGGATAAGAGCAACACATATCTGATTAAAAAACCTAAAAATCAATTTTCATTTCATGGGGACATTAAATGCAAATCATGTGGAGGTGGCAATTCCAATAAGTAAAGCAGAAGGAAAAGCATTTGTCTGAAACAAAATCCACACACAGTGGCAGAAACTATGGGATACAGACAATAAGGGAAGGCATTTATATAATACTCAGCAGGAAGTGGGAGGGACTGTCAATGTGGAAAAGCAGGAGACAACAGTATGTGATTAGCAGGATAAGACTGGGACATACTAAACTGAATTTATTTTTACACCTAATTGGGAAGCATCCAGTTGGAAACTGTGACATCTGTGATCAAATGGAGACTGTGGGACATGTCATTTTTATCTGTCCAAAGTATGCAAATGAAAGACTAGTATTAAAAAAAGGATTGGAATGTAAAGGGATTCAACACATGGACCTTAAATTGTTTTTTTTGCAAATGGGAAGTTGGAAGCATTTCCTCATTAAAATTATCTGTACATTGCATGATTGTGCTTTCTCTTTCTCTAAAAACGCATTTCCTAATCTTTCTACACAACACTGGATGAAGCACAAGGTTTTAAGAACATTGCAATGAGGATACAGTAGGTGGTGACAATGCTTTAGCTGGATGCAGCTCGCCATTAAAAAGAAGTAGAGGAAGAAGCAGGTTGTACTCAGATGTATTATACGGCCCCCTAGCTTCAGACATACACATTGCCTGAAGTTTCCAACCTGACCTTTCATTCCACCTTTTTATTTTGCTATTATCAGTCTCTTGCATGTGCTATTGTATTTGAATATGGAAGATTTATGTAGCTTTCATTTCTGTTTAATTTCAATATTGTATACTCTGCCTTGAATAATGGATGGCTTTATAAAAAGAAATGCATTTGATGAAGAACAAGGGAGGATTGCTTTCAATACAATTCTTTAATAAGTTTTAGAGAATTTTAAGCCTTTTTTATTATTTTGCATCTGAATGAACTGGGCCTACAGTTAATACTTGGTTTTAATATAGAAATTGTTTGAGCAGCGTTCACAGGTAGCATCCTTTTGCCTCTGCTCTTCCTCCATTACATAGCTCATGCTGGGAGGCCGTTAGGTTAATCATACCTCTTGGTAGCATAACTTCCGGGCTACTGTTGGACCATATAGATGGGGCAAAGCTGTAAAGCCATACTTTGGTTTGTTTCACGTGGTCAGGACCGAGGTCTCCTCCAGAATGAAGTTTGAAAAATTTATTTAAATAAACAATTACAGGTTTCACTCACAGAAATCTTCGGAAGAAGGAAAATAAAAATATATACAGTCAGTTACAATCAGACAACACCAAGTCAATCAGTCAAGTAACATCATAATTTTAATTTAAAAAGTCAAACTTTTTCAATAATTCTGACCTAGTATCTTTTAATTTTGATTTTAATAAGTCACTATTTTGACATATTATGTAATAATTTTAATTAGGTACCCTAAAATCCGTCCTCACCTAGTTTAAACTGGAATACAGAAGCTGACTAAAAATGTCTTCAGATTTATTTGGGATCCATATTATTTAAAATTAATAGTAGTTTATTTAAAAGTAGGCTACAGAGAACACAAAGGCTTTGATGCATAATTTGGGAAAAGGTTACTGTTCATATTGTTCATGTTCCTTGACTTTGAGAAAGTTTGTATGTTTATACAGTTGTTATATTGTCTACATTTATGGTAAATAATCTCATTTCCAATTCAGATTCATTCTTTTACTTCAAAGTGAAAGTTCTTTGATTCAAACTGAGAACCCTTGTGAAATCTCTTTCTGTGATGGTAGTGGAAATGACTGAGGATCATAACTGATGATCACTAAAAAATTTTTTTTATTTCTGTAAAGCTAAATATCAACACACACACAGACACACACACGTGCAGTAGCATTGGTTTAAATAGTAGCTAGGGGAGGAAGAGCTTTGGCTGATGGTTTCCCATCCTCAACATAGACTACGCTTGACATGCGTAGCTGTGTCTCAGATCCTTTAGTGCCTGTAGCTTTTTTGGATTCCTACTGGAGGCTCCTGTAAGATGGTGCTGGCCATGTTCAGGGTAAAACTTCCACTCTACAGGGACACTTTAATGTACACAGAGGAGCTGGGGTTCAGGGAAATGAGCATAGCACCTACAGTATGTTACCAACAGTATGTTGGCCACCAGTCCCAAGGTGGCTATGGGCAGGAGCAAATGTGGACATGACAGAGATCGAATACATAAGGGAGAGATAGGGAATGTGTTGGAAGGGGTAAAGAGACATCTGGACAGTAGGTGGAGCACCTGTATTAAAATCTACACAGATGGCTCCAGAGACTCAGAAAGCAGGAAAGTGGGATTTGGAATGTATGTTCTCCATGTCCGCATCTCCATATTTACAGCAGAGCTGGTAGCTGTGTTGTGGGCACTGTGGTGGGTTGAGGAGAGGGGGGTTGGAGCAACTCTGTGTCTGCCTTGATAGCACTGGGGGGAACAGAAGGGGGTAGAGCTGGAGTGGACATAGTGGGGGAAATCGTAATGCTTGTGACCAAACTGGAAAGGAAGGGCTGTATTATTGAGTTTATGTGGGTACCTGCACATGTGGGGATGAGGGTAATGAGACGGCTAAGGAAAGTCTAGGTAGGGATGAAGTGGATGTTAGGGTGCTGTTGGGCAAGATGGAGTGCATTATGGGAGACTCCATCAGCAGTAGCAGCAGGAGTGGGAGAGGGATTGGAGAGGAAGGAAGCTGTTCTGTATCCAACCATCAGTCCAACCTAGAAGGAGAGTAACCATGACAAGAGCAGATGATATTAAGCTGACTAGGTTTAGGCTAGAGCACTGTGCTCTGACAAGTGGGTTAGCTCTGGTAGGGAAGCACCCAATGGCAATTGCCAGCACTGTGGAGTTTTAGAGTCAGTCATTCATGTCATGATGCATAGCCCAGCATATGTTGAACAACAAAGGGATCTTTTCTTAGAGTTAGGCAATGTGGGATTTAACAGCTATTCCCTGATAACAATGTTGGGGAAAGGATTGGGGAAGAGTGAGTGTGTAGAGGAAGTAGTTCACTTCCTTTTAACAACCAACCTGTACCGCAGAATATGGGTCGTTGTGGCTGAAATGTAACGACGAGTGGAATCCAGTGCGAGGCAGCAATACGCTAAAGCGTGCCTAGCCTGCCGGAAATCTAAAGAAGAAGAAGAAGAAGAAGAAGAAGAAGGAGAAGAAGAAGAAGAAGAAGAAAAAGAAAAAGAAGACTTTAATGACCAGTGCCATCTTTGTGTTGAGAGGAGTACTAGGCTCTGGCGGACCAAAATCTCCTCGTTTTTAAAACTACTCCATTATAAATAAAAGGAAAGTCCCGTCCAGACGGATAACAACTCTGGCAAGTATTGCTTTGTGTGATTACTACATGTAGGATAGAGTGAGAGCCTTGATGTCCACACAAGCTACAGGCGGCGTATGGACCTGAGACGCAGCTATGCGCAGCAAGCGGAGTCTCACTTGTATGGTTGAGGCTTGTGGTTTCCCAGCTGTGCCACATAGCCACTGAACACAGAGACGTCGGCGTTACACTGTGTTAGCGATTCAAACAGGTAAAATATATCATTTCTTGTCAGGAGAGCAGTTGGATACGGTTTAATATTGCGCCTCTGTAACTAACTTAACAAGGGTAACGTTAACGTTACTGTGCGGTTTTGGTCGCTGTCAAATTGCCTCTTGGCAGAAAGCTAGCGAAGTGTTGCGTTAGCTCACTAGCTGAGTTAACTCATTCAACAAATCGTTAGGTTTAGTCCGAGACAGGAATTCCCACAAGTTAAAACACTGACGTGTGAAAATTGTTCAAGCTATCCCGCACTGTTAACGCGGGTCTAGGCTGACGGTAGGTCTATGTAGTATTAACAGCGTAACGTTAAAGCGTTGGTTAGTCAGGTAACGTTAAGCTAATGTTACCGCTAACATCAACCAGATGGCGTTAACTGATGAATTCTAACTCAAGCTGTTATAGTTACAGACGTGTACAACTAACGCCTGTATTTACATGAGGGAGCCTGCAAAATTAACAGGGAGGTCATATAAAAACTTCACTGAAAATCAGTTGACTAGAGATACTGTCAGCATAGAAGATAATGTCGCTGTGTCGTAGCCTGATAACAAGCCACTTGTGATTGAGTTATTAAATAATAAAGTTTAAGCCTGTTGATTTCAGTGTAAAGTTATTTAATGACAAATGTTTCCGTATATATGGAATGTATTTTGTAGGAACAGGTCGCCCACCGGATACAACCTTTGAAATCCGAGCTCTGTTTCAGTTGTCTGCGTCCGTCATCCCTTATGCTTTGTGTCTTTTCGTCACAGGCCCTGTGGCCATGGCGAAAGACCCGTTGGCCGAGGCAGGCTTTTATTTTGATGAACTCAACAAGCTGAGAGTGCTGGAGCCTGATGTGAGCCAGAAGACTTCAGAGCTCAAGGAAGAGTGTAAAGAATTTGTGGACAGTAAGCACTGAATAGTTCATCAAGTTCATTAACCTGTGATTGCTTTACCCTTCCAAAATCAACAAGCTGCTACAGGGTTCACTAATGGGTTATTATTTGCAGAAATTGGCCAGTTTCAGAAGATCGTGGGTGGTCTAATCCAGCTGGTGGATGAATTGGCAAAAGAAGCTGAGACTGAAAAGATGAAGGTAAGCTCAGCATTTGAAGCCAATTTTTAATCTCCTGTCAGAGAACCTGTATGTTGTTGAGCCCTGTCTTTTGTTATACAGTCCCAGAATAATGTAAAATGTAGCATTTCTCTCTCTCTCTTCTCTCTTGGTAAATATGAACGGTACCACAGGTCCATGTCCAGAATCATTTTTATTAATGAATGTTTATTCATACTTCCACGCTTAATTTGTCATGTTTACATAATGCTATGTACCACTAACAATGAAATAAAAAAAAACCTTTCCTTCATCCATTTCTGCTCAAAGAGGTTTGTTTCTGCTTGCCATTCACAACGTTACTGCTGCATTGCTTCCCGATTTCTTAAACTACGAGGCGGTCATAGGTCATAATACAGAATGGTACGTTAATCAAACTTTAAAAAAAATTTGGTGTTGAAAGCGATGTGTGTTGACTTTTTATTATCACACCATTGGTTTTAGCACTACCAGTATGATCATCGACAAACACGCTACAGAATTTATTTCTACAATTCCGTATTTGGGCGTGGATGATATAACATTAACGTAAGAAAACCAACTCAGTGTTAGTTGATGCAAATTGTGTCCCCGCCCCCCTCATCTCCCCTCTCCTCTGAGTGTGAGATCTTCCCAGCCAACAGCGTAATTAATTCATAAGCTAGAATATGGGTGCCCACTTCTACCCACAGGACACATCATTGAAGTGATGTGCCAATAAGCGATAAAAACAAATGTTTCCTCAAACTTTGAATGATTTGTTCTGTTTTTTTTGTTTTGTTTTGTTTTGTTTTTTTTTTTGCATGGGCTTATGCCGCCCCCTGTCAAGCTGCTGTCCTGGGCAGCTGCTCATGCCGCCCATACCTATATTTGCCATTGTTTGTGTCTATGTTTGATTATATGGGAGTAACACCCTTTAGAATAATGATCATCCTATATTTTTGTCCTTCAGGCAATTGGGGCCAGAAACCTTCTGAAGTCAGTTGCAAAGCAAAGAGAGGCTCAGCAGCAGCAGCTTCAGGCTCTAATAGCTGAAAAGAAAATGCAACTTGAAAGGTAAAGAGTGTGTGGCTGCATCTCATAACAATCCATAACTTTCTGTGTGATTAAGTTTAGCAAACAATGAAAAACTGTCTAAAGGTCAAGTAAAGGTTGGACTGAACGATGGTGACATAACACTAACACAAAGACTTAACACTCAGTAGTTGATATTGTTTTTATACCATAATCTGGGTGAACATTTTTTTCTGATGGCTGAAAGGTGTGCTGTAAAAACTGATAAACGTGCACATAGTTTGGCTAAGTTTAACTACAGTTTGAAATTTATTCGCCATCCAACTGGTAACCGTAGCAACATAAGGGAGCACTCCCCATTTTGCCTCTATAGAGGAAAGGGCAGGGACAATAACCAATATTGTTTTGTTAGTTTCATCGTGGGACTGTCAATAGACTATAGCACTACCGTAAGTTTTAAAATTATTTTAAGCGAGAATGTAACTGCAAAGTTTCCCAATATGTGGTCAGTTTATTCAGATAATATCTGTTGTAAATCTGTCGCGAAGGAGTGGCAGCTAGCCGCACGTATTGCAGCACTAGCCTGACCCTTTGCTTCATCACCCTAGAGAGAAAATTAAATAATAAACTGACCTGTACGGCCCTTTAGTGATGAAATGCTGGCTGTAATGTATCCGTAGCATTTTGGAATAATACATCCATACAAATTAAATCTTACAGATGATTGTAGCTTTACGTTAGTTTGTTTGAATGTACAGTTAAGATTCGTGTTTGGACTGGACAGAAGAACTGCGCTGCCTCTAAAGCTCTGTACAGACCACCATCACCATGTTTCAATAAATATTTAATACTAATAATAATAAATAATATGGATCACTCGTTTTAATTCACTTAGCTAACATACAGTACATACCAGTTTGGATTTGAATTTTCATTACAGCTACATTACAGGCTAAATAGCAAAATTTACTGAATCTCTGTCAGGTTACTTTTTATGAGAGAAACAGTGTTAGTGGAAATTCATGTTGAGATTATTTTTTTAGGGAGGTTTTTTTTTTAATTAGCATGTATAAGGAATTTTGCTGGTTTTCATTGCAAAGTTATGGCTGTAAAGTTATTAAAGCAAGTTCATTTATTGAAATACGACTGAATTTAAATCAGTTCAAGTAATGGCAGGTGACAGTTATGGTCAGTTGTAAATTAATAAGATAAAAAGCTCAGACTATTTTTTGCCATTTATAGCAACACTGTGTAAGAAATGGAGCTTAATGATGCATGTTCATACGTCGCATAAAAAAGCAATTTTAGTAAAACTGGGTCACATTTTATGGTGAAAATGTCCTCTGGTTTTCCCTCTGATGTTCTCCGACTGCCCTCTCTGTCTGCAGCCTTTTATTTTAGCAGAGCTGTCAGCAGCAATGACCCGGTGCTGCAGCTGCTGCTTCAGTCTGCAGGCAGCTTCTGTGAACCACAGAGTTGAGGCAGAGCAGTCATAGGACATCAGAGGGAAAAACAGAGGACATTTTCTCCATAAAATACGACCGGGTTTTACTAAAATTGCAGTAAATTGAATGTTTTGACCCAATAATTAGATATTTGTAAATATATACTTATTCTGAATTTGATGCCAGCAACACATTTCAAACAATTAGGGACAGGGGCAACAAAAACATGGGAAAGTTGTGGAATATTTTAAAATTTTTGTCATGTTTACTTGTTTCAGATATCGTATTGAGTATGAAGCCTTGTCCAAAGTAGAGTCTGAGCAGAATGAGTTCATCGACCAGTTCATTTTGCAGAAGTAAGGATGTAACTGAGGTGGCAGAAAAAGTGCATCTGCGGCCACGTTTTCCAGAGTGCCTGTCCTGTTTTCTCCTGGCTACGCCCCTTCGGAGAATTATTTTGCTGCACTTCTTTTCTGAAGCAATCCCAAAGCCTCAGCATCATCCTGAACAGTTACACCTCCTCTTTCTGACATCATTTTTTGTGAAGTAACAGCCAGCTACCTACTGTACAGGTTCCCGCCCTGATCATAAGGTGGGACAACATACAGTGTTGTAAGCTTGAATACAAATGGAAAGTTCTGTTCACACCAAATGTCTCAGTATGAACGTCTCAGACGAACACTAAAGATGGAGCTATTTATACAAAGGAATATTATTTATACTATTTATACTGAAGAATTACTCTGTATATCTAGTTTTACTACTTTTTGTATCAAATGAAATACTGCATGTGCATCCATCTGTAAATACCTTTTGGTTTTACCACGCAAGAAAAGTTGACATCTGATTTCATCATCCATGTATTATTTTTGCTCTTATTCCATTCTTATGGTACAACTAGTCTGGGCAAAGCACACAAAGAATGCATTAACTTACATTTCTTCTTTTTATCTTATGTTCACCGTTATTTTTCTTGTATTAATTTAGAGGACAAAGGGTTTTTACTTGAATAAATACTGTATTACTATGTTGACCAATAAAATGTGTCATTCTTGCTATCAGGATGTTATAGGATGGTTGTCACATACATGTCAGTAATGAGAGAGAGAGAGAGATCACATGCATACATTTTTCCAGCCATCATGACATTGTAGATTTCCTTTTTCTATTGAGTGCTGTAAGGACTCTCCATATGAAATAACTGTTCTGAGACTATTTTACAGGGAAACCTGGTCAATCTGATGACACCTGTTGCTACAGTTTCTATCCACTTAAACACCTGTATTTAATTCTTTGACCACAGCTCTGAACGACTTTGGAGTCTTTGCAGCTCCCTCTTGAAGAACAAAAGCCACAAGGTTTTTGCTCACTTATTAAATTGATTGGTATCTATTTTCTACAAATAACCTCTCGAGGCAACAAGTCAAATATGAAGAAGGTGGTACTTTCACAGTTACACTTTTATGGCATCAAATTTCATTCTCGACCTCAGCAAGTTTGACAACACAATGAAATGTATCCATCTACTGCTAATCAAGTTAATACATTAACCTTGACTTGGGACTGTTTGGTGAAAGTTAACCCAGTTGAATGTCAGAGTATTATAAAGTGGGCTGGGCTAAAGCAGTATCTCCAGTTTAGGACCCCTCTCCCTCCTCTCCAAATAGTGGACAGACCTTTGCCTGCCTGAATTCAAAAAGAACCACAATCAATCACTGTTGTATGTAATGGACAAAAAG
>JAQLOL010000024.1:2482059-2495701 GCA_029783665.1 Naso thynnoides
CAGATTCATTCTTTTAGACCCCGAACATAACATAAAAAATACCCCAGGGTTGAATTTGCCCGGAATTGTCCTTTAATCTGGAACTCATTCACACACCAATTAAGCAACCATCGGGTACAATTTGGGGCTCAGTATCTCTTCCAAGGCAACTTTAGCATGCAAACCTGAGGAATCAGGAAATTGAAGAGACTAGCAGAGTGACAAGGTAATGTCAGTTTAAAAAAGAAAAAGTTGTGTAAACGTCCGTAAAAATCAGCCGACAAAGAACACCTTTATTTCTTTATTTAAGCTATTTAGATTGTGTTGTTTTACTAACTTTTACTTAGAGCTTAAATCTTCTATAGTCAATGTTTTTTTTTAAACAAAGTTTACAGTATGTAATGTGAAAGCAGCAACTCATTGTGAGGAACCTACTCAAGATGGTCAACAGACCAGTTAATCAACTCCACCCATCCATCCATCCATCCATCCAACCACCCACCCACCCAGCTATCCATCCATCCATCCATGGTATGTATAGTGGGATCGGATCTGATCCCGTGACCATTTTTTTTCAATTAGGATTAGCGTATTTATTTTATGTTTCAGTATTTATGCTTTGTTTCAATGTTTATTTTATTTATGTACTCATCATGTTAATTCTTCTTATGCAGTATTTATATGTCCTAAAGACAGAAACTTTAGGCTTTTTTATGGGATACAAATAAAAACAACAAAATTTTGTTTCTGATTTAGTTATCTTAATTATAACTGCCAAGAGAATAATTCATCTGTTGGCCCAGCGGATGAAAACAGCTTTACAATTCAATCTCACTGACACAAACATTTATTGGTATAGTCTGCATAAACAAAATAAAACAAGTAAAACATCCATAAGTACATTTTTAAAAATGATTTTTGCTGAAGACTCATTGTGGACACTGTAATGGCAGTACAAAGACACCATGATAAACAAAAAAGGGATCTTGGTTCCCTGTAAATAACTAATACAATTACTGAAGAGCAACGAATCTCTGCATCTAATAGTGGTTCCGGTTTTCTTTTTTTGCTTTTAAAATAATCATTGATTTATAGCTAATTATCTGGGCCCCAGAGGGGGCCAAGGCCCCTCCTTTCTTTTCATGGTGTGAAAGTACCTGTAACATTCACACAGTCGCCTCGTTCTGGCAGCTCGATAGTCTGAAAGATGTCAATCATGACATTTGAGGGCGATGCAGTAGTCTGTAGCAGGTAAAAGAGTTTTAATGATCAAAAGTTCTTTGACTGCATCATTAGGGTTTTCTAGGAATATGTCCAAACCAATCTGTTGTTTAACTTTAATCCTCAAGTCTAACACAGTGTCATAAACTGTACTTTTTTAATGTTATTGACAGCGGCGTTGAAGCAAAAATGTCAGACTGATAGCCTCTGCGAAATGCTGTGAGTGTCTCTCAACAGTGTGCAGATTGATGTTGGCTGCATGGATGTGAATCACTATTTGGCCCACAAACAAAAGCATTAAAAAAGATTGCCATCAATGGCAATGTACTTTTTCAAGGTCAGACTAATTGGGGTGCAAGTTAATCTTGCAAATTTTATATTATCCCTCAATTGGCGCTATGCTGCAGGATCCAGACTATCAAGGTGGAGCTAGTGAGGAGATGCTGCTATGAGCTGCTATCCTACTCCTGCAAGCTATGATGGAAATGCCTTAAGTTGAGCAGGTAGGTCAGACACTATGTTAAGGCCTCACACTAATAGTGTGTTTGTTGTAAGATTATGGAAACTTTTGCAGGCCAAGAAAGCTGGGGTTAGAGATTTGGGTTATTACATCATTTAGATTAGCTTGAGGCTGAAAATTAATTACCTGGAAATTAATTGGCACTCCAAGGCTAGCTTCATTGAATATTAAACAACAATCTCATTGATTATTGCTACTTAATGCTATTAGAGCTGCAAAAATTAAATAGTTTAAAGAAACAAAACTAATTTTGGTAATACAGTAATTTTTGAGTTATTTTTAAAAATACAGTAAAATGCTCAACATTTGCACGTCCTACCATCTCAAATGTGAGAGAATTGTGAAGTTTATAGTGATGTGATAGTGAATAGAATGTTTGGGGATTTGGACTGTTAGGAAAAGTGAGAAAGTCAGAAACCTACTTGCCCAACATCAAATTTTACTTGCCCCTGCACAAATGGTTTTATTTATTAGCAGTTATGTGATAACAATAATAACTAAATAGACTTAAAGTTGGAATAGGCAGTTTATCCTTGGAGTCATCGTGCTAATATTCCACATTAACCTTTCACCATATTGTAATTTACGTTGTTTAAAAGAATACTAAAAGTCCATGTCCTGACAAAAAAAACAACAAAAAAACCCCCAAACTTGTGAGCACAGGATGCAATCATGTGTATACAATAGTTTCAGTCTTGTGTGCATGAGAAACTATTGTGTGCTCATGAAATAGTTTCTGATTCCTTAACTGATACCTGGCGAAACCATCCACTGCATTTCGGATTGTGCTTGTGTGGAAATGACAGAACAGGAGTTAGTTGCACTACACCTTAAGTATGTAAACCTCTGGGTCAGTGACAGTGATTGAGTGTGCAGGCACACAGACACATTCACACCAGCGCGCACACATATGCATACCGACACACTAAAATCATCATTGGCGTATTTACTGAAGCCAGGAATTAAGTGTTACATTCAACTGACATTACCAGGTGCCGGTGCACACAGCAGACATACACATATACAGATGTTACCGCATTTGTTTGCAAACCTTACTGCCACCGTTCTGCAGTAACGCAGCGGGAGCAAAAGATGGGAGAATGTAGGGGGTGCAGTTGACAGCTGGAGAGGCTAGGTGGAAGCAGAGTGCTCGAATCCTGCAAACTGCATTTTAGGATAACAACCCCTCAGACCACAATGCAGTTGCAATGGCAGAGTGACGCTGTCCATATTTCTGCTTGAAAACTCCACAAGGAGTAAAGCTATCTTTCTTGTAGCTTGCTGTAGCACCCCACATACTACTGCGTTTGTCTGTGGCATTTTTTGTTTGTCACATCTTACTTCAAGGCCCCCTTGTCATGATGTTTGTTTGGAAATTATCCTGTTAGCTACATCTTAAAGGTTATTATTGGTGCAGAAAGATCATTTTGTGTGTATTGATTGCTAAACACTTTAATGCTAACTCTGCTAGCTTTGCCCGTTTTTCATGGGATTTCCCATTGTATTAATGTGTTGTTAGCATCATGCTAAGTGAGGATTAAGCTACTGTCTGTCCTGTCAGCCAGTTCAGTCATTTTGTGGCACCACTTTATTCAAGTAAAAGTCCTGCATTCAAAAAATTGGTAACAACAAACATTTATCGGTTAAATGCAGTTTATAGTTTAAAATGACTGTTCCCTCCTGCTGGAGGAAAACCTCTGTCAACATTTATGTTAAATTTAACCAAGCAGAGCTTTCATGTAAGAATCTAAGTTACTCCTTCTTGAAAATCATTCATGTTTCGTCATGGACAACACTAACTCATTCTGCCAACATTTAACATAATTCTGTCGTAATTTAACCTCCAAGTGAATCAACATGATGTTTCTCAGACAATGCTTGTCTGTCTTGATGAAGCATTTTACACATTTTTGCAACTGTTTTATTGAGTGAAACATTATGCGGAATTATGCAGAAGACCTCAGTAATTTTTAAAGTCTGTTTTGTTAGGTAATAAACATAGCAGAAGGTTTTCTGTGACACTTAACGGGGCATTTTGGGGTCTCTTTTAGATGACAGAACAAATGAAACACTTTGTCAGTGGTAGTCATCCTCAATTTTGGGGCTACAGAGAAAAACAGTGATTAATTTAAAGTCAGTGAGTGAGAAGCTTGTCAAGTGATAAATTCTTGTAAACATCACAATATGTTTACTGTTGTGTGATCACTATATTTCTTTGAAATGGAGTGAATACCATAAAAAAAGAGGATAAACAATTAAAAAAGATTTAAATTAGGCAGACTTGACTTCTGATTTTCACATTTGAATTTGGAGCTCTTAAGTGTAAAACAGGAATCACAGTTCCCCTATTAATGTATTTTGGCTGGTTTACGTTCATGTAACAGCATTATCGTTTCCCTCGGAACACAGCTCAACACGTTTGGATACTTAAGGTAGCTTGTTAAACACTCAAATGCTAATGATGTGTTGGAATGTGAGAAAGGAGATTCTTTTAATTTGTGGATTTGGGTGACAAAGCTCAAGAGTTTCATGACAGAGGAACAGTGACGTTCATACTTATGCTGGAGTGCAAACCAAAATGCTAGCCAATAAGCACGGAAAAAATCTCACACCAAGCAGAAGTGATAAGTTGACAGCCCTTAAGGGAATCTCTGATGCAGTATAGTCTTTCAGATTTTTGGGGAGCTGTTACTTCCCCCTCAATTACTAATGTTAATGTGATGGCCTGGCTAATTGTTTGCAACTTTGCAGCAGTGCGTCCAAATGAATATAATAACATCTGTGGCATTGTAAAATGGGTCCATTAACAAATTGCACACAGCAGACAAAACATATCCAAATACACACAGTTTTAACCGGTCCAAAAGCCAGCTTGCACAGCACAAAACAACATAGCCAAATACATTTTTAGAATGTAAGCTTAATTCAAAGTGTCAATTCAGTAGTCAGATAGCTAAGTGAAATTACTGTTACTGGGTGGATGAAAGCAAAAACTTTTGCATGACATTTCTTTCAGGTCTATCATATAATTTTAGCCTAGGAGCCCCAGGGAAATGTCTGTGTAAAATATGAGATTGCTAGACTATTAATATCAATTAAATATTTAAAAAACGACTGCTTTCCCTGAGCATCATAAGATCATCATATGATCAGATTAGTACAGTACAAGAGTAGAGTAATAGCAATATCATTTTTGCAAGAAATGTCAAATGAGTATGCATCATACTGAGGAAGCCAAATGTGTAAGGCAAATCAGCCAAAGGTGACATCCTCAGGCCATCGAAAATTATGCAATATTTCAAATCTTTCCATAAGAGAGAATTTTCTTATTATGGTCAATTAAATTGAAAATCTTTCTGTGTCAATGTGCTGTTACATGTTGTTGACAGTTTGTTAGTAAGGAATCAGTAAATTTGAAGCCTAGATGGTTGACTAAGTAATTTCTGATCATCATTGCGGCTTTTGCCATGATAAGAGCATCTTCATCAAAATCTCGCTTCTTTAGTGTTTCCTTCACCATATTTCCTATTACTGTCTTGAATATTTGAATTTTTTTCTCCCATCATACTGTGCTTGTGCCTCTGGCAAGTGTTCAAGCAAATGATTCTTCAGCTTGGGCTTGTTGACTTGTTTCTTGATCCCTCAGCTTTTGAGTCGATTCACATACAGGGAGTGGATTTGGACAGTTTAAAGAGAAGGACTTCAGAGTCTACAGATTAAAAAAGAAGTGTTACGTAATGTGTATACAAAATATTACTAGTAGTAGTAGTTAGGTAGACTATGTGAACAACTTGATGTTGAAGTCTAAAACCAAAAAGAAAAGATGAAACTTGCATAGGAAATACAGAAATGAATAATGTCTTTTGTTCAGACAGATAGGTTTTAAGGAGATGTTTCTTTACCTTGACATGTTTGGACTGACAGCTGCAGTCTTCCTCAGAAGCGTCATCTGACGTTGCGTCGTGATGTGTCTTTATCAGCTGGTGCCATTGGGCGGCGGGGGGCGTGACTGGCCTGGCAGATCGATCAGATCGCCAATCTGCAGCTGTCAGTCCAAACATGTCAAGGTAAAGAAACATCTCCTTAAAACCTATCTGTCTGAACAAGAGAAATATTCACTTCTGTATAATCTGAGTAGACAGAATGAACCTCTTTCAACTTGCATAGGAAACTTATTTGTCTTTTCTGTTTTTAATTCCATCTGCACTGTGCAGCACTTATGGCAGGTGTACAAGGTACTAGATGTCTTGGCACTCTATTTTACACATAATTTGAAAGGTCCCTTGGCCAGTCCCCAAATTAAAATCAGATTCATCTTATTTAGTGGCCTAAAAAGAGCATATTACCATAAATGTTATTCTTAAAACTCAAGGACACTAGGAATTTTTTCCATGGATTTTGATAAAGATAATTTTTGAGTACTGTTTGCAGATTTCAAAATCTCTGGTGGGCTTCTAGACTAAAATCCTTCAGTAGGTCCGATGGAGGTCACATGCAAAATTTGGTGCTTTTATTCACCCTGTAACAATAAGTCTGAACAAGAGCATTAAGCCACTTGACTATAGCTGGCTGGCTGGGTGACTGACTCCCCATTAGGCATTTTCGGACCAAACAGGTATAGGAACTTTTTCAGAGGAACTATTGTCACCAGAGGTCAGTTTTAGAACGTAGAGCATGTCACTTGTTTTAACAGCCAATCAACTTGTAGCAACATCGACAAGAAGCGTGGCATGGGGCAACCCACAGGAAAACATGCTCTCTGACATTACTGTGATTGACCAAAAGTCCCATCATGGTTTGAATACAGAGCCAAGTAGAGGTACAGAAGTCTGGTGTTCTTTCAGACAACCTGAATTACAATAAGATGAAAGATTATTTTTGATTTTTTGTGCCATTTACACCAGCCATTACACCAAATTCCCTTTTCCAAACTTCTGTATGTATTAAAAATATGCTTGGGTTTAGTATTTAGCGTAAACTGAGTACCTCATTTGAAAAAAAAAAAACCCAAAACAACAACACTCACTGCAGTATGATTTTATTCCAGAAGGAGGTGCTCACAGGCTGTAAAACAGTCACAGCAGAGCACAGGAGAAAAATCTTAAAAACCCAGTTTTACTTTCTCGAGACGGCTTCATCAAAACCTACAACGTGGTACATTTTCAATAGTTTGACAAAAGTCACTTCTCTCTGGCCTCCTATGCTAAACCTTAATATGTCTTTTGTGGCTATAAGAACATGTGGAGAGTGTTGCTGAGGATAAAAAGAAGAATGTTGTCAGACGTCGGAAACCATACTTTAAGCACTTTGTCAGTTTGATGGCATATCACCCTCCATTAGTTGTTTTATCCTCTCACAGTTAGTCCAACGTAGACAATCCAATGTCCTTCATCCTTACTCTGTTCATTCTTAGTCTAATGAATAGAAGTTGTGAAGGGTGAAAATGATTTAGTTCTTGAAAATTTTCCCCAGTTCCAAGCTAATTCATTAAAGTAACAATTCACTAATTAATACTGATTGTTCAACTATTTTTGTGAATTTCCTATAATCATTGACTTAGGTAGTGATGTATTTCCTTTTTTAATAGTGAATATTGACATTTGTTTATTTCAACTTTCAAAAGACCAAAGACTCTGAAAAGTTCTTTTTTCTTTCTTTTCTAAAATTCTTCTTGCAGTTATGATAATATATTTTTATTAATCATTTTTTATTTTCATACTGATTAGAAATGAGAGGATAGTGAATTAAAAAAAAACGTTTTATGTAAAATTAACGTCTTATTTATTTAATGTCTTATGATTGCAAGGGAGTGTCATATTTGAATACCGACAGCACGCTGCTTTGCAAGTTCAACATGTCTGTGTGTTCTTTAGCTACTTGTTACTTGTTTATTGACTAAGAGAACAAGAACAAACAACTGACTTGACAGCATTATTGCTTTTCACACACACACGCACACACACACCCCACCACTGTGCACTTTAGTGTTCGGTTGCTTGTTCACCAATACATCCCACACATTTGTGTTTGCACAGGAGCAGGTGGATGGACACTGCTCCTCTACTGCCTGCAAATAGCTTGTCACTCCCTGCCCTCTTCAGTTGGTGGGGGTGGTGGGCTGATGGTTGTCAGGGTGGTTAAGGTTCATGAAGGGTGCATTGTTGTCTGACCTGCTTCATTTCATCCCAGACAGGCTGTAGGGGCTGCAGGTTGTGGCCAAGGGGGCAGGTTGCCAGAGTTAATGACAAGGCTTTGTTTGGCGCTGGGGTTCTCGTCAGGATAGGCCCGAGCCAGACAATAGCCGGGGTCACAGATCCTCAGAGACCCAGGGTGAGAGGGCTAATAAGTCAGTACTGAGCTAAGAAGAGCAGGCCAGTGTGGTCTGCAACTGTAGGCTCAGATGGTTCTGATGCAGCCATGGCCAGTTTGTCTGTTTTGTTCCTGACATGTTAATGTCTTATCAGCAAGCATTTTGTGCAAAACACATTTTTCTCACAAGTGTTGGCTGAGGGCTGTTTCTTGATGCCACTAAGAGTCAACAGAAAAGTGTCAGTTACTCGTATAGCTGGATTGCTGTTCAACCATGGGGCAGCTGGAAGCAAAGCACTTCTTGAACAGAGGGTCTGTATAACACCTGTGAAAAAACACCAAAACTGAACGTGCAAAATGGGTAACACTGATAGCAGCATAATGTGTCACTAATGAACAAACATTAGTGGTCAAAAAAAAAAAAAAAGGTGGGATGCAAATTATAATGCACTAGTATGATCAGAGCTAATAGCTGTTTGTTATTGTTATTTGTATAAAGCTAATAAATACATTCTGAACATAACTCACAAGAGAATGTTAAATCAGTCTGCTCGTTTGCCCAAATGTAGGGATTCTTTTCCCCAGTTCCTCTATTGTGGTGACCCATAACACACCAGATGTACGGCAGATTCACAAAGATATTGACATGTATCTTTTTAAGAGTCTACAAGCTTCAGTACATTTAAATAAAGTGTTTGATGGACTGTCAAACAGTGTCTTGAAACCTGCTTTCAGATGCTTGAATCTCTATCTCTTTAGAGTTCACTCTTTATAATAATACAACTACTTCTGTCACTTTTCATGTGCACATCCAAGGGTAATACCAGTGCCTTTGAAGTCAGATTGTTCAAAATTGTGTTCCTTCGTTCCCTTTCGGATTACCCACCTCAGTTGTGGATCTGAGCAGGTATAAAGTCTTTATTAAGATATGATCGGGCAATACATCAAAATACTTTGTTTCAGTATGTTGAACCCTTAAAACCTGCTTAATAAGTTTTCTGGACCTGACATTCCTTCCATGTTTGCACTCACACAGTTAAATCAACACTGATAATATTTCTGTGCACTAAGCTTGATTTTGATTCCTTCAAGCTCGACTTGCCCCTCTCTGTCTTTGCTTGACTTTGTTGTTTTTTAAGTTTAATCCCTTTACACTTTTGTCACTACTCCCCATCTCTCTATCAGCTGCCTTTGACTAGAACACATGCGGCTTATCCAGCCATGATATTGACCTCTAATCTTCATATTGACTGTCTGTTTCCCATGACCTCTGACCTCTTGGGGTCAAACCTGCAGCCATCTGGACTCCTCCCCCTTCCACTCCCCCACCTGGCTCCTATCTCCACAGATGGATTACTCTCTGCTCAGGAGAAGTATAGAATTGCATTGTTGTCCACGAAGCTCATACCTGAGCAGCATCCCTTGCCACATAATGCCTTTCTGATCATGTTTAAATTAGTCCAGTCTAGCTCTGAACTAACAGTCCTTATGCTGTTTCTAAAGCTTTTTGTTTTTTTAAATTGCCCAATTTCACTGTAGATGGCGTTACTGATGTGTTTTGCCCTGAGTAGCACAATACAGACGCTAGGGGAACTTTGCCTACCTGTCTCTCTTTCTCTGTCATTCTCTAAACTCTCTGTCCTCATTCCATAGCCTGGTTTTAATACATAGTGTCCTCATAGTTTGCTGGGGAGAATCTGGGTCAGTGTGGGGAGCCTGAGATAGCACAGGCATGAGGCTGACTTGCCGAAGAAATATGTCACACATTGCTTTACACAGACTGCTGCTTTAAAATGGTAAATTCCACAAACCTTACATACATGTCAGACGAACCGGCTTGAGGTTTATTGGTATCAATTTGTGTTTTAGTGGGATAAGTAATTAGCCCAGGTAGACTTTAAATAGGAAGCCACACACAGGTCCAGATGATATTTTTATTTTGCTCAAGCAGAAGTGATACAGGAAATTGTTCGTAAAGCACATTTTATAATCAGAACTGACTCTATTTAATGACCCTGCCACTTGACATGTTCATTGGTTTTGGAATAAGTATTACATCACTGAAGTCTAGATCAGTGTTTTTCAAAGTATGGGCTGGAGACTGGGCACCGGGCCACACAGCAAACCCCCCAAATAAATAAAATGATTGTAATGAAATGTCTGTGTTTAAGTAGGTTTGCTTTTCAGCTGTGCAAAAACTGCAATACCGAGAAGACTTCAAGTGAAGACTGCAAGTTGCACTAGTACGCTAAACAAATCCTGTTGTCCTGACAGTTCTGTAACTCCATTAACAGCTCTCTCAACGGCACTGAATTACTCTAGCTGAGAAATGACAAGCTCATAGTACAAAAATTTCATCCAGCTCTACAAGCTAGCCATGGTCTGCTCTAAACAAAAGCTTTTGGATGCTTCTTTCAATACATCTGCACAGAATGCTGAACAAACAAAGAACCTAAGGCAAAAAATATTGTCCATGCAATCACAAGTACGGCCAGGCATTGTTTGGTTTTGTATCCAACGAAAGTTGCCCACCAATGCCTGTCTGTGTAATCTGCCAGTTGGTTATCTGCAATGTAGCTATGACACAACTAAAACTGTGCAGACATTCAGAGAAAAAGCATGGACACCTTAAGGATAAATCTGAATAATTTTTGAAAAAAGAAAGATGAAATGGCCAACCAGAGCAAAGTGCTGTAAAGCAATTCTTTTATGAATAATTACGTAAGAGGACCCCAGAGGTGGAGGACAGTACATTACTGGGCCCTGGCCCAAAAAAATATGAGAAAGGCTGGACTTGACAGCTATCTAATGTGCACATTTGAATTACATGGATCGGAAATATACAGCAAGCCAATTATATAAGGCAATATAGATTTTTTTTTTTAAATTTAGGGTAGACTTGAGTTTATGGTTAAAAATGTTTCTCAGCAGAAAATTTCATCATATTTTCAAAATTGTGTCATAGTTTTCTTGGCTTACTGTAAACTCTAATTGTCAGTCTGTTAGTATGAGATGGTTGTTTTGTTTTGTACAAAGTGGGCCTTGGTCCTTGGAGCTGAGTGGACTTTGGTCTGAGCAGCATTCTTGATCTCTGCTGAACTGAGAGCTATAGGGAGAGGGAAGGGAGGGGAGGAAGAGAGAGGGAGCTGTGAGGAAGGTGGGGGGAGGAAAGAACAAGAGAGGAAGTGAGTGTTCATTACAAAGTGTGCCTCTCGGTTTTGGGCATGCCCAGTAGAGTACGCCTTGCAGCCTGAGATCCAGCCTCTAAATTTGAACGGGAGGGAGACGAGGTGACTGAACAGACTTTGTTGCTGCTCCCCTCTCTCTCTCTCTCTCTCTCTCTCTCTCTCTCTCTCTCTCTCTCTCTCTCTCTCTCTCTCTCTCTCTTCGCAATGTTATTTTTCCCCTCCTTTCCTAGTAGTGAGTGCGTGGAATGTGTTGTCTTTTTTTGCTATGAAGAGCAGGAGGAGGTGCAGATTTTAGCTGGAGCAAAATAGAACAAGGGGGAAGTAAAGAATATGAAGAAGAAGAAGGAAAATGGCAAGTGAAAGGAAGACCTCTCCTTCATCTGCCTCTTCCTCTCCCTTATTTACTCCTCTGCCAACGACTTTTACCTCAGAAATATCCAATGGACCAACTTCAAAAGGCAGTGAAGAAGGAGCTGAAGTGTAAAATGAGAAGAGACACAACATGAGAGGCTGACCGGCGTTGTGTTTGCTATGCTGCCCAGGTCAGTACCCAGGAAAGACCAAACAACTGTTCACTCTTTTACTTTACCTGCTTTTCTGTTTCCAAACTCAGCAAGTGTACAGTGCTTGCTCATCTGGTGGTACTCTGAATTTGAGAAATACTGGTTGTTTAGCTGAAGGATTGTGTAACAAGACTGAATGACAAACTGAATGACAGACTGTCAGCATGGACTGTCGGCACCATCCAGCACCATGTCACCCACAGTGGAATACTAAAACTCCAGTTTCCTCCCTTAGCACTTCATATGTGAACTGTTGAGCTGATCAGCTCAGTTCATGTTCACACGCGTGCACGTGTTGAAGGGGGACTGACTTGCCGTATGCCACGTGGTTACGATAAGAGAGAAATCACAGAGATGTGCGTTAGGATGGCTGCTCACTCTAACTCAAGTGAGGGGTGGGGGTTGGGGGGGGATTTGTGGCTGAGGCACAAAGACATAATTCATTTTTAAGCTGTGTGACGATATTTTTGAATGTATTTGTAACCATACCTCTCTCTAGTGTCTTTACATGCTCATAAATAGGTTGCAAACTAAATAAGGTGCTTTAGTAATATCTTTAGTAACATGATGTCAGCTAGAAAAGTTGTTAGTACATCATATATGGTCAAATTTTAATTTCAAAATATACAGTTTAGTTTTAATAGTGTGTCCTTAAAAAGTTGGTGTCATAAATGCAGTGTCTTTGGAGACCCATTCTTATAATTCTGAAATCATGCTGTTTGTCTCCTTCTTAAATTTATTTCATTTAGCTGAAGGCACCTTGGCCTGACCTCAAAATTTTTAAACCCAATAATATTACCGGATTAACTGTGATCTAATTACATTAGATCATAGTGACTAAACAGCAGAGATCAGTTTGTGACTTTAGTTGACAAAAAATAGAGAGGTGAGAGCTGTCAGTTGGCTCATCTTCTAGGGCTGTCCTCTGTTCGAGGCACCCCTCAGGGCCTGTCCCATTAGCTGTCCCAGTGTGCCTTCCCACTGACAACAAAGTGTCAGCATTGGCCTCCCAGGAGACTTGTAGTTGACAGGTTTATTATTCTGCCCATATACTATGCTCTGTGAGTTGAGCACACCACAAACATGGAAGAGGATTAAGTATTCTTCTTCTTCTTATTATTATTATTATTACTATTATTATTACTATTGCATCCAAATTCTGTCATGTTTTTGACTTTACTGTGTTTTTTTTGCTTTAGGACCATAACTATGGTGTATTTCATTACTGATACATGTATTGATATTTTCCTTAATTAATCAAATAAAATCTGTGCTTTTAAAATATTTTGTAGTTCGATGATAAAGTAGCCTACAGTACAGCCTGATGTGACATTGGGGACATGTTCTCACTGATTATTCAATCTGAGTTAAAACTCTGACAAAGAATGCATCAAAACATAATTATTTTGCTTGAAAAATAACAATGATTTGATAACCAATGCAGCATGCTTTCCAGATTCTCTACAGTTTGTACTTCAGTCTATAGTATTTCCTTTGACCACATAATATTTTCGGTTTGAACAACTAGTAATATGTAAAAAGCCTTCATATCATTTCTGACATGTATTGTTGAATTAATGGAGAAAGAAATGATTGAGATTTACAAGTATTACGTTTCTGCCTCTCTTCTTAGTGATAAGCAGTGTGTTTACAATGGCAGTAGCTGTCATCATCTCTGGCATACCAGACATGCTGTAGCTGAACCCCTTTGCTCGTCATGCCTCTAATGTTTACAGAGGCTGTTCCCCTCAATAGCATAGATGCACTTGTGTTTTTGTTTTTAAACTATCCTTACATAGAGTAAATAATTTAAGGATAAATTATAATTAATTTTTATTTCCGGTGTTACCTCTTTCATCAAA
>JAQLOL010000024.1:2521166-2536370 GCA_029783665.1 Naso thynnoides
TGGTCTGATCTATCTATCTATCTATCTATCTATCTATCTATCTATCTATCTATCTACCTATCTGTCTATCTATCTGTCTGTCTGTCTGTCTGTCTGTCTGTCTGTCTGTCTGTCTATGTATGTATACACACACACACACACACACACACACACACACACACACACATAAACATATATAAAAAAGAAAAAATACAATTTTAGACATAATACAGTATATTTGACCACTAAAAAAATAAATGCAAATGATGCATCTTGCCTCTAGCAGACGCTAAGGTTTTTTCCAGTGTCTTCAGAGTTTTCTTCTGTAGTCCAGTCAGTGTGCTGTTGTAGGCTTTAGGGAATGGCAAGCCTGGAAGCAAAGGAGTTTAATGGTTGGTCCATGAAGTAGAAAGGATGGAAATGGAAAATACTATTTACAATCAAATACAGACATTTTGGCTCATGTCAGGGGTAGGGTTGGGCAGTGCCACACAAAACATGGCACAGGACAGCCTTAACAAACACCCAAACTTTTTAATGTATCATACTTTTCCTAGCTAGCCTATTAATCAGTCTTAGCTATGTGCTTTTAAAATCTGAAGACTGATTAATGGAAATTTGTTTGTTTTGAACCTTTGAAAGCATATATCATGATTTGTTTTACAGAAAGAGAACATGATTAGATTTTAAAATAGGAAAAAAAAATTGCATTTTGTTTTTGGCATACTTTATTAAAGCTGGTATAGAATATGACCGGGGTAAGTTGTGAAAGGGGTTAAAATAACAATTTTAATTTCACCTCAGTTTTCAATGAGATATGGGTTATCACCTGTAATCTCGTCATCATCATGTCAGGACTATATCCATATCAAAGCACAATATCATAAAAATAACTACATCTGTTCTTGACTTATTTTGATGTAGGTGTTTTCCCCTTTCATGCATCTGGCAGCCTCTGAAGTCTGTGTGTGTGCATCATCTTGACCCTCAGAAAGTACTGCCATTCCTCCTTGCTACACTAACAGTCACTCCCCTGTTGTGAGAAGTTGAGCATTCTCCTTTGCAGAGAAAAAGCGGCGTTTAGGGTGTGGCCTGCAGACATTTTGGGAGAGAATATGATTTGCGAGGAAAACATGCACAGCTCCTATTTGTGCATATGTGTGTGTGTGTGTGTCTTTCTCCCTCTCGTCCCGGCCGTCTGAAGGTCATGGCATCCCCATTCTCAGCTTCATGGAGAGCTGCCAATGCTGACGGCTGTTGCTGTTGCTGCTGCTGCACTGTGTGTCTGGCACATGCTTCCCCTACTGCAGGGCATTGATTAAGTCGCACAGCTATGCTTCACCTGCTGGAACCAGCCAATACCAATACAGTAGATGTTCCAGCCAGCCAATGATAAAGCAGGGAAAGGTTTAGAGAGGCTGGAGACAAATGGGCAGCCAGCAGAGAAGTGTTTGTGTTTGTGTTGTTGTTGTTTTTCTCTAGTGAAAAAAAATGCACAGAATATCAAGGAGGAGGAGTAGAAGAAAGAGTAATATAATGGATAATGTGGAGAGTGGAGTAGAAAGGGAGAGAAAATGATGGGAAGAGTGAAGGGCAGTGAAGCAAGTTGAGATAGATGATGGAGTAAAGAGGGCCAATGGCTGTGAAGGGGGGCCATATTAAAAGAGAAATGGGGAAAAAGAAACTTGGAAAAAAAATCAGCTTTGAAATAAAGTCAGGGAAGAGCAGACTAGAGGGAAATTTGTGAGGAGATAGTATTCAAGATCACACAGTCTCTCTCTCTCTCAAACAAACAAACACACACACACACACACACACACATATTTTGAGCTTTTTCAGGGTGCTTTAATGAAGCTGTCAAGATGAAAAATGAGCAAGTCAAATCTCATAACTCAAGAAGTTAAGAAGCAAACTTCTGATGCAGAACTGTGAGGCAAAGTAGATTCTGCCTATGAATGTGAGCAAAGGAGATGAACAGTATTTGTCAGGAGTTAAAACATTGATCGATTTGGTTCGGTGCAGATAGCATGACTAACTAACTTTCTGATGTTTGTTGTTAACCAGGTAGTACACTAAATATAAATAGAACGATATCCTTCAATTCAGGGAAGTTATCTTTAAATCCAATGATGTCCTGTTCAGGTTTCCTAATCTATTAAGGCTACTGCACTTTCCTGAGGAAACATACAGAAACTTAAAGAATCCTACTAAATGATACTTCTAACAGCTACTAATAATCAGTGTTTACGACAAATTGCCAATTACCACACCACAGCTGTGGTGATATGCAGCACATATCTTTCTAATCAAAAAGAAAACATTGATTCCTGAAGCCTGTGTGCTAAGTATGGAGAAAAATCTAGGGGTGATTAACTTAGCCTAACTAACTTAGCCTAGAGTAGGAAATAGATTAAATAGGTATTGCTATAAAAATCCTAGCCATAAATGGTATAAAAAAAGTGTTGTCCTTAAACATTTTCTTGCATAAAGATACATGAAAATTGTTGTTACAATGGAATAAATACAACTCCTCAGCAAATTAATGATAATCATCCAAAAATAATTACATGGAACTGCCTAATTTTAATATCCTATCTCTGTCAGTCTTTGTGACCTTCTCCATTTTTTATAGATCTCAGACACATGGAGCAGGCTGCTGAGGGTGGATGCAGAGTCCATGTGTGTGTTTCTGTGTGTGTATGTCAGAGTGTGAATGTGCATGTGCACTTTTGGTTTGATGCATATGGGTTGTTGCTTGTGAATTTGTGTGGGTGGTGGTGATTGCATGCAAGCAAGTGCCATCTACTGAGAGTCAAATAAGGTGATTACATTTAAAGACTGGCTGCCCATATCCTATATTTCAGTGTATTTGAATGTGTGTGTTTACATGGCCATGTTAGACTGTTTTTAACGTAGGCACATCCATAAACACGCATGCCTGTTTTCTCAATTTTTTGTTTTTTAAAAAATAACGAGTGGTCTGGTTTGAATGGGACAGGGCAAGTAGCAAAGGAAAGGAAAGGAAAAAAGACAGAGGAACAGATTCAGAGTCAGACAGATAGTCAGTCAGGGAGGCGTTACCTCACACTCGTAAATATTCTTTCTTTGATTGTCAGTAACTCACATTCCCAGATAAATGTCAGATCAATATTATTAATAATAGCTCAAAGTCTTGTTTGCGCTATTTTGATATGTTGACAGAGTATAAAGGCTTAAAAGCTACAGTGATTTGATTTCCATCTCTTTTTAAAGCTCTGATATTGCTTATGTATTTATCTCTCTGTGTGTATCTATCTATCTATCTATCTATCTATCTATCTATCTATCTATCTATCTATATATATATATATATATATACATCAGAATTATTCATTAAGAATTAAATTCAAATTCTTAAAAAAAAAAAATCTCTCTCTTACCCTACCTGGGTGGTCTTAAAGCCCGGGTCGTCCACCAGAGGCCTGGGAACTTGAGGGTTCTGCACAGTATCTTAGCTGTTCCTAGGACTGCGCTCCTCTGGACAGAGATCTCAGATGTTGTTCCTGGGATCTGCTGGAGCCACTCTCCCAGTTTTGGGGTTGCAGCCTTGAGGGCTCCGATTGACACTGGGACCACAGTTGCCTTCACTTCCCACATCTTCTCCAGCTCTTCCTTCAGCCTTGATATTTCTTGAGCTTCTCATGTTCTTTCTTCCTGATGTTACTGTGACTCGGCATTGTCACATCTATTACTACTGCTTTGTTCCATTGTTTGTTCATTACCATTATGTCTGGTTGGTTAGCGACCACCATCTTGTCAGTCTGGATCTGGAAGTCCCACTTCTCATTCTCCACCACCTTTGGGGGTGTCTTTCATCTTGACCTCGGGACCTCCAGTCCATATTTGGCACTGATGTCACGATACACTATGCCAGCCACCTGGTTATGGCATTCCATGAACGCTTGCCTGCCAGCATCTTACACCCTGCTGTGATGTGCTGTACTGTGTCAGGGGTGTCTTTGCACAGCCTGCACCTGGTCCTGTCTGGTGTGGTAGACTCCGGCATCTATGGATCTTGTGTCTAGGGCCTGTTCTTGTGCGGCTATGATTAGTACCTCTGTGCTGTCTTCCAGTCCAGCCCTTTCCAGCCATCGGTAGCTTTTTCCAATTTTCAGTCACTTCTTCTATTTGTCGGTGGTACATGCCGTGAAGGAACTTGTCCTGCCATGATAGCCCCACGGGCTCCTCCTCCTCCCTGAGGCATTCACTTAGCAGGTTGTCACTGGAGGCCATCTTCCTAAAGTATTCCTGGATGTTTGTTGTTTCATCCTGGATAGTGGCTCTGATGCTCACTAATCCTCTGCCTCCCTCCTTCCGCTTAGCATACATTCTCAGGGTGCTGGACTTCAGGTGAAACCCTCCATGCATTGTGAGGATTTTTTTTTATCTATGTATCAGTGGTCTCTACCTCTTCCTTTGGCCAGGCTATCATGCCAGTGGGGTATCTGATTACTAGCAAGTTGTAGGAGTTGTTGCCTGTTGTTGTGTTTCATCTATTTGTTATTGTGTTTTTCCTTTTTTGTGGTTGTTTTTTCTTTTTGTCGTGTTTTTTTTCTTGAGGTAGTATTTTTCATTTCATTGTGTTTTGCCTTTTTGCGGTTGTGTTTTTTTCCTTTTGCAGTTGTGTTATCTATTTGTGGTTGCATTTTTGTTTTGCTGTGTGTTTTCCTAATTGTGGTTGTGTTTTATGATTTCTTGTTGTGTTTTACCTTTTACAGTTGTGCTTTCATTTTGTGATTGTGGCTGACACAGGGTGTGTAGTGTAGGGGAATGGTCATTAACTATTAGCATAAAATGCTGCATGAATGACATCATTTTAAAAAGTCAAAGTTAGTATCACACAGGTTCCTAGGACAAAAAGCAGATTTTTCTGTTGGATTTGTATTAAAAATAAAATGATTTTAGAAGCATAAATGTTATTGTCCAAAGAGGAGGCTAATTTTAGGCTACAAACAAACTACATCATGGTTGCATGACTTCAACATGAGCACCACTAGACGTCCAAGTACATATACACTTAACTATAAATTTAAAAAACTACCGGTTGGGAGGTTTAAGTTGGAGTAGTTTGTGAGAGTGTAACTTTATACACAATAAGGCTACAAAGTGAAAAGATGATTTTCTGTGTCTCCGACAACCTCTGTTTTTTCCTCTATTCATTTGTTGGCAACTGCTTTTCTTATGACATGTAAAAGCCTCCAGGTATGATGTATTTTTTATTGAAAAACAAAATGTGGTAATCTTTCAGCTTGTGTTAACTACAAACTTCATGCATCTAATGACCCAACAACAACAACAATGTACTCAAAAAACAGTGACTGTGGGACCAGGGAGCCAAAAGTGCAACAATGGCAACTAATTTCTGGGTTTAAGTACTTATTCCTTCAACACTTTATACTTGAAAACAAGCAAAAAGGTTTGTGGAGAAGGTTTGGAATTCGTGAATAGCTGTTTTTAGACTTTTCAAGTGAATGCCCTATCCCTTTTATGACAGGACAATAATGGCAGAGTTGTCTCTCTTGATCTGACACTATTGGAAGTGCTCTAGCTTCTTGGAATCATAGTCATGTAGATGTTTTTGATCATTAGTAGTCACAGCCATTTCTGTTCTGTCTGCCCTTGTGGGCCTTAAATCACTTTGTGATCTCTATCAGCTTTTCATCTTGTTTATTCAGTTAGGTCTGGACCTTGACCCTACGCTGCCTCTTCCTAGGTTTCCTCTCCCCATCTGTTCATATTCTCTGATTTTACTTTTTTCCTCATATGCATGTTTTTGTATTGTTTTGCTTTGTTTTCTAGTTATTGACTCTTGTGTGAATAAAGAAAAGCCCTATTCCTGTCTAAATTTGCCTCAGAAGTCCACAGTATCCCCTGTGTTTAATGTCTGTTCAAAAAAAAGTATAAAGCCACAAGTAGTTTCAGTGGCTGAAATGTTCATTATGACTTTTAATGTGATGAAATTGGACCTCTGTGAGTTTTTGGTAGTGTTATTGGGAATGTATTACAAATGATATATTTTGTGTGTATCTTTTTGGAAGCTACTGCAGCAGTCTGATCACTAATGAGTGTCACCTTTAAGTGATAAATTCTGTTTATTTGCAAGAAACTCACTGAGGAAGGGAAGCTTGCCCGTAATGTCTGTGTGGCAATATAAATTTTGCAGGGTGCCATTCTGGAGTATTTTTGATATGGACCTTTTAAGCCTTCAGCACCCACACAGAGGCTGAGTGGGATTTTTTTTTTTTGGAAACTTGTTTTACATATTTTCTATCACCAGTAAAGTGTAGGCCTACTATCTGTTGTTATTCAAATAAACAGCATCTCTATCTCTCTCTCTTGCTACCCCTGCAGCTCTCTTAGTAGTGCTATGAACAGGTTGTTGAAGAGTGACTATGCCCGCTGTCGGCTTTCCGTGGTGTAGTACAGAGTATTTGTAGGTATACAGAGTATACCCACTTATTTTCTGGTCTACATTGAATATACCCACTTCTAAATCCCCTCTGATGTGCATCATTCAGTAGTGCACTGCAAACCGATTTTTTCCACACTTTTTTTCTTTTACTCATTGGGCCCTATCCTACGCTCCTCTGTGGCGAAAGGTGCAAATGCCATGTGCAAAGGTTTTAATTTATTCAAGCAGTGTAAAACTCCTTTGTCGTCTTGTGCCAGGAGAAGCAACTGTGGCCATCCCCCTGCACTCCTGGTACACAGTGTACACTCCTATCAGCTGTGCACAAGCACTTCATCAGTTCATGGGTGTGTGTTTTGCAAAGAAACAATATGAACAATGAAGAAACAATAAACAAGCGGAAAGTCTGCTCTCATTGTATTTAAGATCAGATGGCACAAATGCTGGCATGATTACTAGGTGCAAACAGAGAGAAAAGATTTTCAGGTCATGAGACAGATCTGCTGGCCTAGTCAAAGCACCCAAATGCGCACAGTTACGGCGAGGCACTTTTAAAGCAGTAAAAAAAGGGGAAAAAAAGTAGGCCTAATCTGAAATAGCAGCGATTGTTACCTCATCTCCTGGCATCACCAGGACAGCTGCACAATGCATTCACAGTAACATTTGGTGAAAGAAATACAATGAGGAAGCCTCTCCAAAGTTCAATAAGCTGTTTGCAAAAACCAGAAAAAACGTTCTCCTTTAAACATGCACAGCACTCACATCCCCTACCTGTACACACATGTAGTTATCGACAGAGTGTAAGGTTTAGTGTTTACGTGGCATATGTGAGCATATGAGATAACGTGCAGGTAGGTGTAGTGTTTGTGCAGTGTATGTTACAGCTGGGACACACATCCTGCGTCTGTGCTGGTGTCGGCAGCACGTCTGCTTAGTTTTTTGGCGCCCATTAAAACAGGTTTGAGCAGCCACACAGTACGTGGGAGATGCCCGCCAGACGTACACGTCATGCACTATGTCAGTGATGCAACACTTAAGCTCAGGAGGCTCACTGATTTTTCTGTGAGATGCGCGTGAGATAGATGGAGAAGTAACCTGTTGACAATCATACTGACATCATACCACTACATTCACTGCAGTTTCAACGTTTTGGTTGTTGTCTTTGAAAGTCAAACATCCCACAAACATATATGTGCAAAGAATACCTTCATTCAAAGATCTAATTGTGAGGCATTTGAAGGATCTTGTTGTGTAAAACAGGCCATACTTTAAATTCGTAATGGCTTTTATTTGGGGGATAAATTGCAGTCAAACCAGAGGCCCAGTGTAGTGAAGTTCAGTTCTGCTTTTTAACTTAGATTGACCACCATGACACCATGACTTTAAAAGTACCAAATGATTTGCTTTAATGAATTTTGTAAGTTAATAATATGGAGAATTGTACAGTATCATTTTCATGAGGCTGTTCATTCAGAAAGTGATGGATCATGGGTAGAAAACTTGGCATTTAATCCTTGCGGCACGGAAAGATCAAGCTGCAGCTTGCCTCCCCCAACCCCCACCCACACACACACACACACACACACACACACACACACACACACACAGCACACAGTTTTCTGTCTATACTAATATGAATTGAATGTATCATATACAATGACACAATACACTTTCAAATTTGCAAAGGAAACTCTACGTAGAAAGGCAGGCTGGCAGAAGCAGAGCTGCCTGCAGCAGAGGCAGCCTGTGTGAACAACAGCCAACGAGACACAGTAGATCGGCGATGCAGACATGCTACAGAGGTAGAAGCAAGATGTTTGTCCGAGGCGTTTGGCCACTATTCATTGTGTGTAAACACCACGCCTAAATGCCACAAATGAACGCCAGCGTGACACGTACATCATATGCGTGCAATTCCTGTGTCTCTATTGTGAGTTTATATGAATCATAGGCATGTGTTCAGATTTTGGTTCTATTTGAGGCGTCTTAAGTAGGAACTAGTAAGGTGTTTGCAGTATGGATTGTTAGTATGTTTTACACTCCATAACGTGTGTGTGTGTGTGTGTGTGTGTGCGTGTGATGCAGTAATAGAACAAAGGATCCTTTTGTACAACAGGCCCCTGGCTTTAACGTCTCCTCCACAAACAAAATGTGTGCTGCATGTATTTTCATGTATGTTCATGCGTGCTGCTCACATGTGTGTATTTGCTCGCTCATTGTTTATCAGAATAGACTTGAGCTTGAGTTCAGTGTATCTGTGTCCCTGTGGAGTGCAGCTTTCGCCCCAGGCCGGGCTGACTTTAGGCCTCCTGCTTTCTGTCAGACCCCACTCGCCTTTCTCTCCTCTAGCTATAATCCACCAGACTTCTGCTGCAGCGAATGCTAATCCTCCTCCTGACAGCTCCCTTAAACAGTGTTGTTAAAGGCAACATTTTCAATTTGATCTCAGTTCAGAAGAAAAGTTGTAACAAGCTGCCAGATTAAAATATTTTATTATAAAATACAGCCAAGACTGCCTTTTAAACAACAAAGAAAACATCAATAAAGAGGATACATACTTAGTCGGACCTGGATGGCTCCAGTCACCAGTTTAGGTAGAATGGATCCATTTCAAGCAGCATTGCTTTTGTCATTTTGTAAGTTTTTGCAAATGTAAAGGCATTATGATAATGTAAGGCAAGTATGATATTGTGTGACTTAATCAGTTCTAAATTAGTGCAGAGCAAGTATAGTTGCAAATTTGGAGCTATTTCGTGTGTCCACAGTTCCTCGTGTAAAATCATTCCATTCATTTTCTGCATGTGACTAACTATTAGCAGAAGTTTAAATGCTTGAATTGACAGGTGGGTAATTAGTGTAACAAAGAATGCTTGGTTCTTTAGTAATAACAAAAGAAAAAAATCCAAGTGCATTTTAGTAATAAATTTGAAAACCATTTTAAAAAAAAAACATCCTGTAACATAAATCATCCAACTTTTAAATTACAGGTCAGTTTTTAGATGCTTTACGCACCTGACTGTTTTTGTTTCAAACAGCAACAATCAATTAAAGCTACTGTACGACTCTGAGCTGCATCTCTAGCAATCTATATGTATTATTGGGAGTGATCCACCATGACAAACGTACAGAAAAACACAACAAGTTAAGTTATGTCATGCAAATAGAATTTCCAAAATAACATAAATTTCTACAGTATCAAGGAGACTTCAGTGTTTTGACAGTTTGTTTGTATTTACACAGACAAAAAATACTTTTAGTTCCTGCTAGAAAGGAACTATATAACTTAATGGCAAGGCAAAATCTTTTTTGTAGCATTTTTCAACAAGCAATACAAAATGCTTTCACAAAGACACTTTTCTGGAAAAAAAATGTTATTTCTGACCAAACTGCATTGTGGGAAACCTGGAGGTCTTACAAACACGCATGAATGTATTTTCTTTCTCATAAAACATTTGGGAAACTTTTAAATTCCTGCCTTGATTACATTTATGTTTGCCAGCTTGTAATGTTCTCGCTCTTTATTTTATTTGTTTGCATTACTTCAGATAACTTTATTACCACCACCTGAGTCAATTAGCGGTATGGCTTGAAACCTTGAAACCTTTTAACTTAAAGCTCAAGCTTCAGCTAAATGGGATCCACATAACAAAGCTCTTCATCGCAAGGTAGTTCAGTTCAATTAAATCAATTTTTATTTGTCCCAGTAAGAGTTATTGTGGGCAACAACTTGACCCACACACAGACAGGACAAGAAAGAAAATTCTATTACTAAGTAAACGAAGTCCTCCATGTCAAACAAGCAGCTCTTCTTGACGTATCTTTCCCTCAACCTTGTCTATTTTCATTTTGTGTTGAGGTTTATTGTTTTTGAATTTAGAATTTGAGGCCAACAGCTAACTGCTCAGTCAAATGTCACAAGCCACAGACTGAAGTGTCTGTTACAATACCTCTCATCAACATTTTGCCTTAACCAGCCACGTGTACTGTAAATGCTCTGAAGAACTGACACTGGCATGAAATTTCTTAAAGGTATTTTGACAGTACCTGACATTAAATTCATTCATTTTCTGAACTTTTAAAATTTTGACATTTGGCACTAAAAACCATAAGCTACATGTCCAGTTGTAACCACACTGTACTGTACACACACACGCAACTACAAAAATAGAGCATCAAGATAATGCAAACATACAGACATAGACACACACACTCACACACACACACACACACACACACACACACACATACACACACACACATTGAGTATAGAGCCTATGTAATCCCATCGTCTGTTCCTGCCCATCCATGTCCTGTGTTTGTTTTTGTTGTATCTAGTTCCAGGTGCCATATGCTACCCGTAGCCAGTGGTATCAAACTGCATCAGGCCCTTGGTAGCCTGCTGTTCTTAGGGTTCGGCTCTTTTTGTCTAAACAAAGACTGAACTGACAAACACAGCAAAGTATTAGAGGTCATGATGAAAGTTTCAAAGCAGAGACTCACATGTTGCTTAGCTAGTTCACTTTCCACACAGCTATGCACCTCCATTATAGTAGCCCCAAGCTCTGCTGCAGCCATCCGCTATCAAAAGAAAGGGTTCTTTTACAATCAGTGTGCGGTGCAGTTATTTTAAAAAAATGCAGTAGAACACAACAAATTACTGGGAAGGCAAGGAAACTCTTCATCTACCCCCGATCTTTTTTCTACACTTTGCAGGGAAACTAAATGCATCATTTCCTTAACTGTACAATAATTGTTTTTACTGATCTCACATAGCTGTTCTGGTTCTACTGCACAATAATCTCAGTGAAAATGTGTTTTTCGACAAAACAACATTATCAGACAAATAATCTCAGTTACATATTATTAATTATAGTCTTTCAAAGGATTTAAAAAAAAATCACCTGTACCACTGTTGCTTCATATCATCTTTTTAACTCAGCTGTCATTTTATCTGGCATGCTGAAGTATGAAAGTGTGTTGCAAATTACAATTTACCATTCCGAGTTTGCTTACATACCATTCAGACTTTGGATCACTTTTATAAACCCATGTTGCCTACAGTCTGATGCATAGAGATATTCCAGATGTCGCCTTACATACTTTAGACTGTAAATAGGGGATATAGGCAGTATTTTTTTTCCCGCAAGTTGGTTAGAATAAGACAAAATTGTGTACACTGTTAACACTCATCACTTCTTTCTATAGACTTTCAAATGTAAGAAATAACAGTAAAACTTAATGGTCTACACCCACTGATGACAATCATCACCTATTTTGACGCATTCCTACAGAAAAATTACAGGTAAACAAAAGCCTTACACCAGCAGTCTGCCACAGTTCAACATATCATCATGATTTCCTTTTTATCCAGCCTGGATGCAACATCTTTTTCGATTGACAGAGGAGCTTCAGGCTCTCCTGTGACATGGAGGTGCACAAAAAGTTTTTAATTAGTTTCAGCTTTGATAAACTTCGATTGCTAGATGCCAGCAGTACTGGGATTGATAATATGATCCTGAGAGCAATCTCACAGTTAGGAAAGGCCTGAGGAAATGAGTATCCTCGTTTTGTGGAAGAGGTCCAGACCAGGCGTGAGGCCCCCTAGGGGTGCATGGCCCTGTACCATTGCACATTTCACACAGCCAGTGCGATGGTTCTGATCCCGTCAGTGTACCCTGCATATTTCCTGCAGCATGATAGAGTTGCTAAAGATAGCAAGGTGCCTTTTCCATGTTTGTACCCTCCTCCATTGTTTGTGTATTGCACTTCAATAAAGTTGACAAAGCAGTAGAGGCAGTGATGTCCTGACGTTAAGTCCCAAGCAAGAGTCATACCCCAAAACCCACAACTCCTAAACTGCCTATAATGTGTCTAAATAATGTCTTTCATTACAACCTGCCAGTCTGTCAAACCACACTCAGTTTTTATGTTAGGCTTTTTTTAATATAAAGTCTCACGCCAAAACTGAGATACTATTACTCTAGTGACATCACTTTATATAATCATGGCTATTTTTTCTAATATTAGAAAGCTCCTCCTGAGCAAACTGTTGAAAGAATGAGTTGTACTTTCATGATATGTAAACTGATCTACATGTATAGAATCAGTTGTGTGTTCTATTCATCATACATGGACACTTCAGTGCCTGTGTGGGTTTAATATTACAGCCACATTTTTATTACAACAACAACAACAACAACAGATATATGCTTGCATTTATTTGAAAAGGTATGTCAATTTAACCTGTATGGGCCCATGCAGACTGTTGACAAATCAAAGAGAAATGTTAAATAAAAGAGTCATTTAAAAAAAAAAAAAGGCGCTATTTTTATAAAGGGCATAAGGGCTCACAGAAAAAGATTTGGTATAAATCACACTGGTTTTTATAGTCACAGGATCTCAACCTAATTGGAGAGCTAACAAAGAACTATTGGTCTTAGTTAAATAAGCACTAATTGAGTCATCTTTAAAACAGCACTTTTAGCTAAGGAAATTCACGTCTATTTTTTTCCAAACATGTATCTCTGCCAAAAAGCAAAATCCCAACTGTACTGTACTAGCTTACTGTATGCTATTCAAAGATAAAAATTAGAAACAAAAAAAATTCCAGTTGTGAGGTCAGTTGTTTTCTAACTAAGCCCAGTGTGATACAGCAAACATGGTCATAGTAACCTAATGTATTACAGGAGACCAGATGGATCAAATCATGTCGACATTTACACGTCCCTTGGACTTCTCACAGAAGTTTTACTCTCAGACTATACTTGTTGTTACATTTCCTATCATCTGTGTCCCGTAAGTTGAATGATAAGTTGTTGGTTTTTTTGTAAAACTATCCTTGTGTGTGTTACAATGGATCATGCAAATAAAAGTGACAGATTTTGTTTTCACTAGTTATGGTTTTAAAAACCTGTAACTATTACAGAATATGGCAATACCAATAAATATGAATCACAGCCTGTAACAACCTGCATATGTATACTTTATTACTAATTAAATTTTGACTGAATCAAATTGTTTTCATTGTCAGTAAAGTATAAAGTAACCGCAAATCTAAAGATAAATGTTGCATAGTTGAGATGGTGACAGGCAACATGAGAGGAGAAATACGTCTCAAGTTTGAATCGAAGCAGGGACATTTCAGCAACATTGTATTTTTATTAATCACCAACGCACCAGGGCCCACAGAAGAAGCCATGCAGTTTTATTAACTGATGTGTGTCAGTAAAAATGGAAAAACTTGGGACAGAAAAAACTGAATGAACTCAAGGTAAAGGTGCTGACTATGAACTGCAATGTCCCTCACATCTGATATGGGGCTTCTGTTGCCCATGTTTCTCTCTCCTTACTTTCTGTTGACTTTGTATTTTATCAATGAATGGCTAAAGTTATCAGTTTTGTCGAAGCAGGAGACTAGCTTGGGTTGTGGGCACAAGCTGAAACCAAAAATTGACATTTGCCACAAAGCAAAGTAACAAGAAATCCAACCTTGGATCAGAATCATCTCAACAGTATCTCGTAGCAGTTTGTGACGTCCTTCAAGTAACACCATTTTCCTGTAGACTCTGTACAATTTTGTTGGCTAAAAGTCCCTGGGAAAGTTTAGGGCTCATGGCAAGCTCAGTCATGTTGGTTGTAACAGATCAGGGCCTAAATGCTGTGAAACATTTTAAAGTAAAACAAAAGGCTTTGGGTACCTGTTATGGAAGCTCTGAGTGCAAGTGAAAATTTTTTCTTTTTAAATTTTCAAGAATGAAATCATAAACTTGTAAAAATAAAGTCAAAATTGAATTTTACCGGAATAAAGTTGCAGATTTTTTAGAATAAAATGTAACTTTATGAAAATAAAGTCACAATATTACATGAATAAAGTCGTAATTTTATGAGAATAAAATCGTTATTTTAGTCCCTGTGTTAGAGGAGAAATATTAGTCTACTGCTTTAAAATAAGAAAAATTAGGCACTTTGTGAAGTTGTACCTCAGTAAAGGTTTCACAGTACGGAAATACTTCTTTTGGCACATCAGCACCACATTATCATCAGTATCAGGACTTTGAAAAGAATATGTAAGAAACCAGCTGCTATCCCCAGACTTCAACCAACTAACTAGCAAGTAATATCTGCTTGTAACAACCTAACATGGCTTCAATGTTTATTTTATTATCAGCAGAGCATATTTAACATTAGCTCTGGGCTTGTTCAACTGTGCTGGAGGTTAGAGCATCTGGACTGTTTTGGCCAAAGCCTATCATTACACTTTCCAGCCTTTGATTTTGTAAAGGGAAAGAACATATATCTCCTTTGAACCTCATCACATACTGACAGTCAGTATATATTTTGCTCCAGACACGTTTCACAAAGCAGTTTTAAAAAACTCTTACGCCCGGTGCAAAGCCAGTGCACTGCTGGTGCAAGTGTCATTGCTGTCTTACCCCCGGCACAGATATCATTTGTGTCATGTGCGTGAGATAGCAAATGCACTTGCACCGCGTCTGTGTGCCAGTGGGCAAGGGAAAGTGAAGTGAAAGAAAAGTGAAAATCAGTTGCTAACAGCTGGAGCAACTTGTGTCTTTATTAGATCTAGAAAAACAAAGATTTAACAGTTATGATTACATCTGAAAGAGACCGCCGCAACACGGGAAGAAAAACTAATTGTAGGCTACTAAATTCAGAGTTTCAAAATTGAGATTAAACCAACTCAGAGTTCGTTGTTAGCCTCAGAGTTTGTTGAATTTCCTTTGTGAAACGAGGCCCTGTACATTCATCTCCACACACAA
>JAQLOL010000024.1:2539290-2551831 GCA_029783665.1 Naso thynnoides
CAGTGTCTCTCTCTCTCTCTCTCTCTCTCTCTCTCTCTCTCTCTCTCTCTCACACACACACACACACACAAACACTGTACAGAGACAATATGTCCACTTCTGGCTCTCATTCGAAGCAAAGCGTCATACAACCAAACCTGTGATAGGAACAAAAAATAACATAACTTACTAAATGATTGGCTTCAATCAATCATAAAATAAAATTTATTTATTTAACAATTTAGCAATTGCTTCAGAAAGGTGAATCATGGCTTCTGATTCAACAACCCTACACACAACAAAAATCTCTGTCAGTGGTGCTGAAATATTTCAGTGCTAAGACAGTGAAGTCGGGCCCACCAGCAGCCAGCGGTACATATTATTGTGACCAACCAAGACCAAACAATTGAGCATGCACAGCACAGGAGAGATAATAAAAACATTTGCCTGGATGGTGTGACACCAAAGACAGTCTTACGTTCAGGGGTGGTGGAAATAAACTCCCTCATGAGAACATGAATGTCCAGTCAGTCCAGAATCTCCTGATGCATATGCAGCAAGGCCAGGTGAGTGATACTCTCCTGGGTACCAGTGTTATGCAGCCTGGTTTTCAGGTGACGGAGTGCCGAGAAGGATCTCTCTGAGGAGACCACAGAGATGGACATGGAAAGACGCAGCTGGAGGAGATTTTCCATGTCTTTGCAGAGTCCTCTTTTTTGCAATTGCAGGTTGGACATATACACAACGATTTCTTGAACAGTGCCAAACTCCTCATTCTTCATAAGGTTTCCCAGCATCCTCATTTGCATGTGAAGATGAGAGACAGCTACTGTATATTTCTTGGTAGCTGGAGACATCTCAGGTCTTCCTCTGTGTCAGCTGACCCCTTAGCAGCAACAAGCAATATTTCCTCCCTGCATGAGGCAGTTTCCATGTCACTCGGGTCAAAATGGAGCATTATTTCAATCTGTACAGGATCAAGAGCCTTGAAAAACTCTTTTCTCCGTGATGCCACTTCTTTTGTTGGTAAAACATATCGGAATGGAGTCGTGCTTACCTGGCTGCCAGCAGGGTCAGGCATCTTGAGGTTGTGTGCAGCTGTTGATGTGCGGCCTTTTTGTTGCACAGGGCACGCATTAATCCTTTCAGGGTCTTTAGGCACTCCAGTGCTCAAACACTGTTCTCACCTTCTTTGCTTGCCTTAGAAGCCCGTGGATCTTTGTCCTCGTTTCACCGTGCACACTGTGGTCTTCCTGGAGGGTATGCAGTGTTTCGAGAAGTGGGCCGTGCACATGGCCTACCCTGGATATCGCATTGGTCCTGATGCACCACCTTATAAATACATAGAAAGAGATGTAGAAATGTTCTGCTGTTGATCATTTTTAACATATTTTATAAAATAAAATAATTATCCCTCTTTGATGCTGTTCTTCTTAGTTTTAACATGGCAATATACCTGTTTCTTTCTGTATTTTTTTAAAACTATGGTTCTGCACCTACTTTGTGGTACTTTGGTGATTTTTTTTATGTGTTTGTACTTTACCTTTTGTATGTCTTGCAGGTGTTGTTTTCATTTAAGCCTCTTTAGGTTTCTACCACACCCTCACATGTAGGCTTTTATAGTTTTACTTTTTTTGTCTTTGTGTGTGAAACAAAATAACGTCTTTGGATGGAATCCAACTGTGTTACACTTGATGTCATCTTCCCCAAAACACGATTCAAGAGTGGCTTTGTGTTATGTTGATTCCCTGACAACATTGGCTTGACTCTGAACTAATTGGAGTGTGTCTGCTATTAGTGGCAACTCTCTCGCCACCTCTTATAGAGCCAGATTGAGGGAATGGTTGCAGCAGTGGACAAACAGTGAGTTTGGACAAACTTCTTTGAGCTTTACTTGCACTCCAGAAAACCCCTCGGACATGTTGTTGGTGCCATTAAAGCAGTATCCCTGCAGCTTCTTCAGAGGCAGGTTTAAATGCAGAAACACATCCTTTACACGTGAAATGTAGTGTCAGCCATAAAACCCCATAAACTGGCTCTTCTGGGCGAGATTTTTGTCAATGTAGTACAAATGGCAGGAAAACTGCTCCTTGGCTGGGATGTCGGTTGCTCCATCAGCTGGTAACTCATAGTACGGAGTGTTTGAAGCCTCTGACACTATTCTGTACTGGACAGCACGAGCAAACCATTCCAAAATTTTATTTTGAATGCTGTCTGATTGACGGGCAGCAGGCAAGTCATACGTGCACTCCAGCATCAGCTGCCAAAACACCTTGTCACGGCACTTCTGGCCAAGATCAGTTGCCCCTGGCGGGCTAAAAACTTCACAGACCTAAAGGCTAGCTCCCAAACAGTCTATGCAGTTTTTTGTTCTTTGGCAACATCTTGTGAGAGCAGTGCATAAATTGGTGTTTGTTTTAATGCTGCCAGTTTGTTGATGGCCTCTGAGTGTTCATGGAAATCTTCAAGTTCCCAAAATTTTTCCACTGACTTTCTCCAGTTGTTAAATCCTCATTTCACAAAAGTCTGATCCTGGATCCTGTCTGCACTGATGAGCTTCTTCTCTGTAGCAGAGCAACACAAAAAGCATGTTGCCATATGACTTTCACTCAGATAGTGAAGCCGTATCCACTGTTTAAGCCAGCCTGTGTTGAAGGATCAGGTGAAAGTTTCCTTTCCAAACTGCCTGACAGGGAATGCAAACTCCTTGGGCTGGAATGACTCTTCACACGTGCGAGCATAGTCGTTGTTGTTACTGTTAACTGTGTCCAAAGAAACACCACTGGGACCCGGGGCAACGTTTAGCTCATTAGCTAGCTGCTGGTGCTGAGAGTCCAATGTTCTTTCCTCTGGGTTGCTGGAACGACAGCAGTTGTCTGTGTCCACCGGCAGGGACTCCGAATCAACTGTGTTTTTCTGTGTTTTTTTTTGTTGTTTGGCTTTGGGGCCACTAAAGAAATCAAATTCTTCTCTTCTTTTTTGAGACTTTTTTTTTGAGACACAAGTAGTAGTACCCATTACTGGTCAACTTCAACTGTGATCCTTTGCATGGCGTGAAGGATCATGGCAAATCGCGCCCAATCCACATCAAAACGTATCATTAAAAGAAGCAGAGGGTGGATTTAAACCATTTATAAAACAAACAACTGTGTTTTATAGACTACTTACACTAAAATGTTAATTCAAAAAATAAAGTGTTTTGTTTTTTTTGTTTTGTTTTTGTTTTGTTTTGGTTAAGAAAACTTTTATACCCCCAGCACCCCCTCTTCCCACGTCCATGGTGAACATTGGGTGCAACAATTGATCGTTTCATCTCATGTAGTGTGTCATAATGAACAACACTGGATGCCACATCTAGGACACCTCACGACCTCACGACAAAAAGACTAACATGTTTGATTCCTTGGTTACCTCCCATGACGGCTTGTCAGTCGTAGTAGTAGTCAGTGGCGAGTTCTTCCCTTCCAGTGAGGTCATACATCGTGAACTGCAAACGACTGCAACGTGTAGTCTGTCATGTCTCTCAGCCACAACATGGCAAGAATTTATGACTCTTTTACGTCCAATCTAACAGTGAACATTTTAATGACAAAAAATATACCTTGTAGTCTGACCTCAGCATAAGATATGATTGTGCCTGACCATTCAGCCTGTTATGGAGAGAGAAAAGGATTTTTAATTCCTATTCCGGATTTTACTGTTAACCTTTGCATGGAAGCTAATACGGGAGAAATATGATCTCTTATTCCAGCTCTTGTGAAGTTCATGGTCAAAAACATTCTGGATCAACATTAGAATCTTTAAAGACTTAATGGGGTATCCTTGTTTTTTTGGTTTCAATTTTTATCCAACCTTATTGCAAGAAACAGCAAGCAGCTGTTTTCAGTGAAAAGGCTTGATAAACTCACTTTACACTACCTGCCCCGCACAACTGCAAACAAACCAGGTTAGTGACTAACTGGCAGACATGAGCATTTAAACAACATATTTTACAAACCAGAGAAGTGACAATTATCTGTCCAATCAACAACTCAATTCGAAAGCATATGAGCAAATGCAATGATATTTAACTGAGGAGGGGTAGCACTACTGCACATCCTGTACATACTGATAGTGGATGGGTTGTGGGTAAAATAAATAGGCTCATACACCATCAGTAGGTTGAATTTATTGAATACCTAAAGCCTTCCACTGCAGCAGAAACGACAGGTGGGTCTTAACATCAACACATCTATATTCTAAGGTAGTGGGGTCCCCAACTTGTTTAGATTGTGATACCTTAAAATGACAGTGTTTACTGAGGAACAGTGTCTACTACTCTCATCACAAATGTTGTCAGTGTTGAACACAAGTTCAACCAAAGGTGTTTCCATCTAAGATTTTTCAAAATAACAGCACAAAGCACAACATACAGTTAGTCCCCGGGTGCTGCCCACTGCTCCTCAGGGATGGGTTAAATACAGAGATCACATTTTACTGTACGCTGTATATGTGGTTAATAAAGTACCTTTACCTTTACCTTCACCAATACATACTTAGGAGAAAAGACTAACTACCAAGACTTAATTTCCATAAGGGAGCAGCCAGTTTGAGAGTTTTCTGTCACAAACGCTGATTCTCAATGCTGATTTAACATGCTGAATTAACCAAAAAGCCAACAGTCCACTGTCTGATGAGTGTGTCAGGTCCTGTGGCTCATGAGAAATTGAGTTTGGTAAATGTTTAAAACAATAAGAAAGTAAATAATATAAGATATAGATAATAAATAAGGCAAGCTTTTTTTTGCTTAATTGTTATTATCAAGAGTAATGGCATGAACCCGTTGAATAATGTTAAGTAACAATTCTAATAATTACAGTACAATAAATTGATAATAATAAACAATACTGTATTTTGGAATTATTTGTTTTGTGTTCTTTTTTTCCACAAATGTCAGTGGGATATTTAATTGGGGTTTGTTCCTTTTGAAATGACCAAAATCACTCTGGCAATGTGTTACCTTGACTAAATATAAAAGCATTGACTATTGATTCTACAGAAAAACCTAATCTCACTGAATTCAAATCTGAACAGAGGTTCTGTGTTGCTGCTATTTGCCTCTGAGTTAAAGCATAGATCGGTCTGCTCTAACTGAAATAAGTTTTTGTCCATGAAGAACTCATACTGAAGGCATATCCTTGCAATCTTTGACATTGTTATGCTAAAACTTACAAGTTCAGTTTTCTTTTAATGTGAGTCAGCTGATACATGGCATTCCAACCTCTGAATTTTCTTCAGACTGGAGCATAAGGCTGACTGAGCACATTTAGCATTTAATCTGTCAAGAGACTGATACTGCTTTCTTACAAATTGCTGGCCTCTTCTAACAGAATGGATTTTTATTGGATCTTAAATGATCTCAGGAAAAAGAGTTGGAGCTTGTTTACCTCAATATTTAAAATGTTAACAAAAAGATGGATATGAGAAAGTTTTGAGGAGTGTTCGGTTTCAGTGTCAGGAAATCGTATTGAGTGGCATGTGTTGAGTAAATGAAATAAATATTATCTATTTATATATATATATACATATATAAATATTGTATATTATCATATTTATATTATTATTATATTATATATTAATAATAATACTAACTAATACTAATGATATTATTATTTATTATTATATATTATATAATAAATACTATAAATATTATATTATAATATATAATAAGTAAATATCAACGTGGTTGCTCATAAGGACTTTTCCAAAGGGACACAAGAGGTCAGATATTTAACCCCATATTGTTTTGCATTGATGCTACAGGGCTCTTATGTAATAATTACTATAACCTCAAACCTCAGCATATTATGTGCATGAATTAAGTGTAGGTACGTACCTTTATGTATTACATTCAACCCAATTTGTCATTTACTGATTCTCTATCTGTCAGTCTGTCTTTTCCTTTGGCCTCTGTTTGTCCGCTGTGTTTGAGGTTGCCTCTGTCTGTCACCCCTGACTTTCCTTTTTTGTCTTACATTAGTCATCCAAGCTATACAGCCGCTCAGCCAGTGGAAGAATGCTGGGCATGGTGCCAGTCAGCCGAGGTGCCAGTTGGGCAGTCCATCAGTAGCATTAAAGACATGTTATCCACCCGAGTGTATCCGCCTGGCTTAGAGCCCTGATTGCCTGTCTGAGCCCCCTATGCTGCCCCTCCACTAACTCAGGGGCCCTGTGTAAAGTGCACATAGTCCCTTTCTTGCTTTATCAGCAGGGCACCAGGGCATCCAGCCAGCAGCTTTAGGTCTCTTAAAATACGTACACAAATAAATAAGGAGGGCGCTGGAAATAACTTCTTTCTCATCTTCAGCCAAGCTGCCCTGCTGGTCAGGTCATTGTCTTTAAAGGGACAGGGGACCAGAGAAAGCAGGTCACTGCTCACCTTCAATTTTTCTTAAAAATTTCTAAGTAGTGCATTCCTGCAGTGTAAAATAGACGAAAGATTTCACTGAGGCTTTTAAAAGGACTGTTTGTTTCCTGTTATACTCAGCCAGATAATAGAGTGTTGCTTTTTTCATCTCATCTAAAAATGTTTCTGTTGCTCTTTTGATTCTAAATATGCAGGATTCGTACTGTGACTTGTCCTCATTCTATCTGCTTTAATGGTCACTGCTTTATGGGTGTACTGTTATTATCACTGCTGAATGGTTTGAAGTATCAATCAAAGGTCCATTTTGAAGCACAAAGTAGCAGTCAGTAACCTGGGGCACACAAACACCCTTACATGGTTTAGCAATTCCATTTAAGAGGGATATTCACACTGTGTGCATGTGTGTGTGTGAAGAGAGAATGAGAGAGAGTGGGAGTGCTTTTTGATTTTGCTTTATCTAATCACTGATCCAGTATTGTTGAGTATTCAACTTCTTATGACATTTTGAGTCCTCACTGAGGCTACATTAGCTTTAGTACAGTAACCTTTGCTGGGTTGTGTTCTTACAGTGGCAAATAATAGAGATAGAGACAAGTTAACAGTCAAAATCTGAGGTAGCGGCTGATGAAGCAGGTGTAACTAGGACAAACTCAGGTCAGTGTTTTGTAACTAGAATGCAGTTAATGTTTTTTCACTTTCAGGGCCCTGTTATTATGGATCCCACTGCTTTTCTTTAAATCCCACCTTACTCTGCCATTAATCGGCTTACCCTAATATTCTTGTACTAACCCAGTTAAGATTAAACCACAATGAATTTGACATTACTGTTAAAACATTATTTTTGGAGTACTGCGAGTTAACTGTTTGACTCGATCATAGTATTCTATAGTTTTGTCTGAGTTTTTCATACAGTCAGTTGGTAAAAAGCTGATACAGCTGATTGTGAACTCAAGTTTCTCTGACAGACTGACCTCTTGGGCTACTCAGTCTGTCTCTCTGGGCTACAAGTGAGAGCAAACAGGCCTGGTGAACGCAGCATCGACTGCCCCTCCACACTATGGTGGCCAGATATCTGAAATGAAAACTGAGGATATTTCCAGTTTTGCGGTCAAAAATAATTAAATATTATCAATATGAATTTTTTTAAAAATAGGAAATTTACAGTCGTGTATTTTAAAAAATGTTTATCAAAGAAAAGTGAAGTCAGCTCTATTCTCTCTATTGACCAGTGGCACTGGCTCAAAAAGAAGTCAGACTGTGAAGTCTGTGAGAAAAATGACCAAGCTTCTCACTTGATTTATGACCCCAGTAAACCTTTCTAATTAGTTTATGGTCTCAATTTTCTATTTTCAAGTTTTCTTCAATACAGTATGATGTATCATGTTCATGTTTTTTTTTTAAAATACAAAATTAAAATCAGGGACCCATCTAGCTAGGGACAGGTCACCAAAAACAGGGACTGTCCCTAGAAGTCGGGAATGTCTGGTCACCTTACTCCACACACACACACACACACACACACACACACACACACACACACACACACACACTCCACACACACAACCAGAAGTAGCATTACTTGGTTTTGGCAAAGAGGATTTTGCCACTACCCACTGTGGGAATACTCAGACTGCAGTTTAATATTCATCCCTTAAGTCCTTTCTTAGCCACCTTTCCTTAATCCTGATGGAAACTGTCATGGGAAGGGAGAGTTCAGAAGGACTTAGGAAAAGCCAACTGCTGTGTTAAGAGAATCTGACTGCACTTTCACTAGGTTATGAATCATGTGACAGCAGACGTGACGTGTTGTGACATGACAAAAACTACCATATTCCAAAGATGGACTACAAAAGGCACACCTAAAATGGGCTACTCAGCCCCCTGCGCCCAGACTGTGTTGTTTTATTGCAGACAATTTAAACATTACAACCAGGTGAAAATTATGTCTGCTTAAGATGAGGGAATAACTGATACACGTCTAATGAGCATGTAAACTGAGCAGCGTGGGTTACTCCACAACAATGTTTTTCACTTAAATCATTTTACAAGGACAGCAGCGTAACGCTCAGTATTTCACAATGGGATTAACATATTCCTACTCTTCTCAGTTTTTATCTTCATCATTTTACTCTATAATGAAAATTACTGACATCTTAATCTAACCTAACTCCCTGACCCACTGCATCTAAAGAAAGGAGAGCTAACACTGTTAAGTACTTCAACACTCAATATGTAATTTCTTCAGCTAGACGTCTCTCAAACAAGTCAGTACCCTTGACCGAGGTACTGTCTCAGAATCTGGAACTGGTCCCTGAGCGCTGCGCTGTGGCTGCCCACTGCTCCTCAGGGATGGGTTAAAGGCAGGGACCAAATTTCACCATTTGTGTATGTGACCAAAAAAGAACCTAAACAAAACAGCAAAACAAAATACAAGGTTCAGATAATGCAATGAAGTGCTGTAGCACGGGATTATGGGATCTGTTTATTTCATTGTTAAACAGCCACCAGTACTGATAAAAATTTATCTGATTGTCTCAGGCAGAAACCTTAACAAACAAGATAAAGTATGAAACTTTCATTCAGGTAATGTTTAGTCCCATTTTCTGACTGTCTACTTAACTCTTTGACTGGTATTACCCCTGACCTTGACAAAGGTAATGAAACACAATGACATAATGAAATATATATTAACCATGAAAAAAGAAATTCTCTTGAGTCTTAACATTAGTGTAAAAAGTTGGGATGATTAAGGTACTCAATTAAATAAAATGTACACACATATAGTTGTTTTTGACTTTTTAATGTGAAAATTCACATTGTAGGTTTATACCATTGAATTTCTGATGTCATTATGGCTGGTAGCTGAACGAGTTTCAATAAAAGAGTGACTGAAGGTCTGTTGAACCTGTTGAGAATGAATTGAACCAAGAATGAAGTGAATGGTGAGCTGAAGCTTTATGCTGAGATCAAAAGTCAAGTACTTCTGTAAAGCTGAAAAGGAGTTTAATTCAAAAGAACCATGGTCATCTCTTTCTTGACTGTTCAAAACATCTTTCTTTTCCTCTCCAGGGTCAGCCCAGTCATATTTTTCACCCCGTAGGCATATCATTTGACTTGATTGAGCTTCTGGATTTTAAAATGGGCAAAGATATGTACGATTTTTAACAACCGAAAGTTGCCTGTTTCACGTGTTCTCTTTTTTTGGTTGCTCTAACTGATATTGTATCTGTTCACAGAAGCAATCATGGAAGACCCTGCTGCTAGAGGCTGAGGGTCCATGAGGGGATACATAAAAGGTAAAGCAATTACTTTCACCATATTAAATGACTATAAATCTCTCTGTTTGGCTTTTTATCTCAATCTCTGTTGCCTTTTATTGCGGATATGACACTTGCTTTGGAGTCCACCATCACAGCTCGCACATGATCTACCAACATGTAGGCGTTCAACCTTGGGAGGATGGTATTCATTGATTTTGAATACTGACTCATACAAACGAGAAAAGGATCAATAGCTTTCTTCTTTCAACTGAACCACCCACGCATCTTTCCAGTCAAAGGTTTGTTTCATAAAGATATGTAAGACTGGTCTGTAGACTTAAACCAGTTCACAGGTGAAATGTAAGGTAATTGTAGAAAAATAAAGCTGCAAAGTAAACCCTCTTATCCCAGGACATGTTTGAATTAAGAATAATAGACAAATCTGCTGACAACTGACAGTCAGTAACAACTACTAACAATTCGCAAAAAATGGGAAAAAGCTCAACTTACTGTTTCCTTACAATGGTCAGAGGTGGAAAGAGTATTTAAAGTTGATACTCAACTACAAGTACTGTTACATTGCTCACATATTACTCAGTTACAAATAAAAGTTTAAGTGTTAAAAAAAAATGCTTAAGTAAAACTAAAAAAATACTGTTTTCTATCTCTGATTAATGATAAAGTCAATGAATAAATCTAATTATGGTAAATTTTTTGAACAAATATAAACAGTGTCACCATAAGAAGGATTTGTAGCAGTAGAGGTGTCAAACTTGTAAAAATCTTTAATGTCGTATTTTTCGGATCATTGCCGGATGTCCTTCTCGCTCTTCTCCTGCTTCATGTTGTTCAATTGGTGCTGCTGCTGCTGCTGCTGCACCAAATAATTCTGAATCTCTGAATGAACTTGTGGCTCCTGCACTGTGCAGCTGTGTTCACCTCACCTCTCCACACCTGCAGCGAGGCTTTTTTCTGCTCTGTCAGGGTCTCACTTGGCTGGTTTGTGATCAGATAATTTTATAGGCTACCAATGTGATTTAGCACCAGTTTTTTCTTCGTACCATCGTTCACTGCAGTTGTTTCCTGGCTGTGATTTTTTTGCTGTCGTTTTCTATTGAGGTCTACTTCTTTTTTTTTAGTGTAACAGATGTGATTTAAAATGTAGGGAGGTATAATATTTCAAACAAAACGTACTTAAGTAAAATTACAGATTTTTAAAAAACAACTTTAAAAAGTACAAGTACAGAGGTGAGGCGAATGGATAGGTCAAAAAGGGTTTGACGTTGACAAAAGGACACCACTGTTTCATCATTAGTACAATCATTTTCTTACCTCAACTAAACTGGTTTTAGTGCTGAAATCTTATCACATCTTAACCAAAATGTTGGAAGAAAATACTCATGTCAATCTTTTTTGTTTATTTGTAACAATTGTGAAATGCAGTTACAAACAATGTTGTTTGGCTATCAGGAGTATGAGATTAGAAAACACTCAGGTAGTATGGAGGACTTATTTTTAACTTATTTTGTTATAAATCAAGTGAATCTTAACCATCTTAATTATTTGTTAATGAGATATTGTTCTGCTCAATTTTGTTTTTTAGGCGAATATGATAAATGCATTGTGAAACATTTTCAACTTTTTTCTTTTTTATTGGTTCTCATCTATCTCCTCTCACCAAAACCATATTAAAGAAAGAACAGTGCCACCTTCATATCTGTCTGCATTTAGTCTTCATTAAGGAGGAAAAAAATGTGTTCTTGACAGCTCACTTTGATGACCTTTGATTCAGCTGCCCTGCACATTTGTTACTATGAACAGTCTTTACCACAAGCCTTTTTCACTTCATCAAATTAATTCATATATACTTGTTATTAACACTGTGTTAACCTTTACCTTTATTCGACAGTCAATGGCTCTCAAGTTCTGTACATTGAGCCGCCACTTCCATGCAGCACTTTCTATGGAAATTAATGTTTGCAGTAACACATGGTCTTTCCAAACACCTTTTAGTGGTGTTGTGCTGCAGCAGATTCAGAGAAGAAATAATTCTTCTTGAGGGTTTATAGAGCTGGAGGAAGTCATAGACAGCATTGCTCCCCCTCCTTCCTGCCTCTGCCTCCTTCCGTCACCCATTATTATGTGTCTGTAAATTAAAATCCATCACAATGATCCCATTTGGCCAAATGCACCAGGGAACTCAAGTACTTTACACGATGAATGATTTACAGGTGGAGAACAAATATAGCTGTAGAGTGCTCTCTAATGATGACATAGGTTTCTATTAAAGAGAACTGATTTCAATCTATAATGAAATAGTGCGTATTATAAAGTGTGTGTTGACCACTTTTAGGTACTATTTATTAATTTTATTTTATTTTTTTACCAGGGACAAAGTACAATTCAAACATATATGTCACCATTTAATGCATAATAATAGATTATAGCTGCAAGCTAATATGAATCTGTAGGCCCTTGACAATATCATTTTGAAATGACAGGTGCGATGCAACTTTACTGATTACCGATGCTGATAGTTTTAGAATGAAGCATTTTATCATTTTGTCTATTCTGATTACTTGATGCATCATTTGACTGGTTTTGTCTCATGTGCACAGAGCGCCTACTTTGCTGATGCTCTGGCCAGCTATATGTAGGTGCAGTACAGAAGGCAAAGCAGTTTCGAGATAGAGGTTGGCTGCCCAGACCTCTTATTTTAGCTTGTTTGCCTGTGGAGAAAATGGAAAGGCACAGCTAGAGAAGGACAAGGGTTTTGTTTTATAAAAATGAAAAGTGTTTGTCCAATACAGATAAATTCTGCAACAAAGAAACAACTCATCATTTATAAGAACCTCTCTTAAGCTATTATTCAGGAATAAGTAGTACAGTAGGTGCT
>JAQLOL010000024.1:2574179-2593797 GCA_029783665.1 Naso thynnoides
CTGCGAACTAGAGTTCATTTCTTTCTTTATGTTTCTGACATTAATTTGAAATATAAAACTCACAAGAAGTTGGCTATTTCTGTCCATTAACTGCAGCTTGGCCTAGTATAAATGAACAAGAAGTCTCCTCAGTCACGGAATGTATACAAATGACAGTTGTTTGCTTGTTTTATCACGTACAGCCATTTCCTCCCACGTTAGCAGTTTAAAATGAGCAACTACAAGTCTTTTTTTTAATCAGGAGAAATGTGATCGACATTTTGGGGGACAATAGGGTTTATTTATGTGTTTCGGGGTCACTTGCGTAAGAGTTTTGGAGAAGCTTTGGAGTCAGAAAAGTTTATCTGCTTTGTATATAGAGACTGCATTTAAGATACAGGGATGCATTGCTGTTTTAATCGCTTTAAACTTGGATATAAGTATTTCAGTTAACATGTACAGTTTTTAAGCAACTACCTTTTTTGACTAACACAGGTCAAGTGTTTTTATTCCCAAGCTCCCTGAGCCGTTAAGTGTCCAGGTCTGCTTGCTTCCAGGTTGAGGTAGTAGGTTGTATAGTTGAGAATTACACCCTAGGCGATAACTGTACAACCTCCTAGCTTTCCCTGAGGTACGCATGGCGCTCGCTGGATCAATACAATCCACTGTTACTGTACAATTAGCACCAAATAAATAACTAAATAAATGAATAAATGAACAAAAATAAAAATACAAAAATACAAAAAAAGAATCAAGCAGCCAGCTGGTGAGGTACTGTACACCTCACACAGTCGATACCAATCCAGGCTGTTTGCTGATCCGGTGCAAAACAGGAGAAAAAGCTCTTTCACATTTGGCTCTGTGATGCCAGTTTGTTAGCTCATGACATATTTTTGTAGATCTTGGTGGTATTTAAATACTAATACTGGAGCTGAAATTTTTTGGTGAATATATGAATACGTCAAGTGTTAAGTGGGACTTTTTACATGGCAAAGTATGTTGTTTTTTTTAAAGAGATACCTCCAGTGCTTTCCTCAGATTTTTATTATTTACTTTTGCTTTTACTCTCCAACTCTGAATAAAATGCATTTTGATATTGATATTTTAATTTATTTAAACACTAACTTTTTAGTTATTGTTCTAATCCGGCAATTATTTTCTCAAATAGCTGATTAATATCTAGGTCTTTAAAATGTCAGGAAATAGTTTAAATATGGTCAACAAAGATTGCCAAAATTTTAAATAAAACCCTGATTCAGAAACAGCTGGGACGCTGTGTAACATAAATAACAATGGAATGCCATCATTTAAAAAAGATCTGTGAATACAAACATAAGCTTATGAAATGTTTCTCCCTCTGCAGAGTCAAGTTTTTAGGAATCAGTGTTATATCTTTATTGATTTGACAAACTGCCAAAAATCCAAAGATGTTCCAAATACTGACACAGAAAATCTGCAAAATTCAGGTTTCAGTTGTTAGAATTTGAAAATTTGTATATATTTTATAATTTCTTGAAAATTTTACTGTTTTTTTTTCATTATTATTGCCAATATGTTTTCTGATAATTGATTAAACATTAATTGTTAAGCTGTAGTTATTTGTATAATTGTGTTATTATGATGCATCGACTATGTTTTACAAGTGGATCGCTCTGATTGGCTGATATCTGATTTTCAAATAAAGCAAAAGGCCATATATCCCCCTGTATTTTTGTGTATATTTTGAGCAGTGAGACAATATGTTCTGCTTTTGTTGATTTGAAATTAGATGTGTTTGTCTGTGCATAGCAGGCAGGTAGAGGTTAGTAAAGCATTGTTGTACAGCTAATAGGACAGAGAGAGCTTTAAACACCATTATTTGTTTGAAACATCTGTTCATTTTTTATTCTGAGGTCATATTTTATTATTCCCTCAGTGGTAACCTTATAAATCCTGATGGTTGTGTGGAAGAAGTCTGGTTAGAAGAATACATGAAATAGAAGAAGAGCTTAAATATTGAAATTGAGCTTCTCAGACAGCAGCATTCTAGTCCATTTACAGGCAGTAAAATCAGTTGTCAAAATCAACAATTATTGTCATAATATTTCTAATAACAGACGGAGACTGCATGGAAACTGCTGCTGTCAAAATATCTGACATGTAAAATATTGTGACACTCAAGGAGGAATAGGAAATCTTCAGAGAATGAATTATGTTAATTCCTAATTTTGCTGTGAATTTCCTTATTGAATATGGTAATGAAACTGACCTGTGCATGTGTATGAGCCTTCACATGGTATACAAGGAGAATATACTCGGGCCTGACAGTAGTCTGCCTCCCAATCTGCCAGCACATATGTATGTGTACAGCTGTGGTAATAGGTAGAGGAGCAAAAGACTGCCCCCTGTTGGTAACCACTGTGAAGTTTCCAGCTGTAGGAGGTTCAGATTTTGTGACTTGGCAAATGATGGGAAAATATGAAACACATGAATGTATAGCAATTAAGGCTGTCCTAAATTGAGATATATGTGTTGCGGTTGTTCAGTGACTTTGTAGGCATGTATATGTCTGTGGAAGAATGTTGAGTGCAGCATGATGCATAACCTAAACCAGAGCAGAAATTGAAAAAGTCCAGGTTTGTGGGGTTTTATGTTTTCTTCTTTATTTCCCCCCCTTTTCTCCTCTTTTTCTCTCCATCGATCATAAAAAAAATTGTTTCTTTTGCCATCTGTGTGCATGCATGTGCATGTGTATGCGTTACTATGGACTTTTTCCACTTAATTGAATAAATTTTCCCACTTGTTTTTTGTACTTTCCTCTCTCATTTCACTTTCAGAACTAAGAAAAATCAACATTAACTAGAGCTTGTATATATTTAGTACAATGTTAAAGTGTTACTTCATTTGTTAAATGGACTTTCTCGTCACTTTTATAACTCTCTCTGATTGTTTTTTGTTTTTTCAAGCTTAACACTATAAGTTTCACTTGAAATGTGACTAAAATTGAGTATTTCAGTTCATAGTTTTACTTTTGTGCAACTAAAAATTAAATAAAATGTTTAAGTTTGAAACAGTAATAATTCTAATTAATAATAATTTGTCAAAAATTTAATAATTTTGTTCTACTTCGGGAAGAAGACGGTTCAAATGCATAGAACCATCTTCTTCTTGAACACTTATTTTCATCACCGTTGCAGTGGCAATAACCCTCATCACCTCTTCAACGCCTGTCCCCTTCATCCCAATAATCAGATGTGACAGCTGTCAGTCACTCTGGCATTGCCACTGCTTCAGTCATACAGCAAAAGTGTCCTGCATGTCACCCTGCCCAGCCTAGTGAACACACATACACAGAGCAACCATGCTGTCCCTTTTTTTTCTGCCTCTTTGGTATTGCGGGCCGGTGTTGTGTGAATACTTGCAGTCTTGCTGCTGTTTTCTTGGATACGTGGGCTTGTATGACAGATCTGGGTCTCTCTTGATGTACTACTTGGCTCACTGGCTCTGATTCCTGGCCATTACCAGCACATAACGAATACTTGAAGAGAGTGAAATGGATTGGTTAATCATGGTAATGAACTGTCATTTACCTGGTTGCAAAGTTTCGCATTCATCATGGAAATGGAGTTTTGTACTAAAATTAATCTAAGTATTTATTTTCCATAGCCATCAAAACCTTTATCTTGAGTATTTTTTTAATGTTTGTGCATAATTAGTGTATTTCTGCATCAAACCTACCCGTGTGTGTGTGTGTATACACTCCTCAGAATGCAGATGTGTGTGAAGGCGTGTGTGAGTCTTTGTCTGCCGGCTGCAGGCTCTCAGCGTCAAAGCGTGCTAAAATTAGCGCCTCGTCGAAGGCTGGCTCTTTCTGGACACAAAGCAGGTGATAAATGAGGATAGCTGCACTGTGTGTTTGTGTGTGTTAGTGTGAGTATGTGTGTGTCAACTGGGAGATTTAAAAATTGGTAACATCAGTATTTTTTGCAGGGGCAGGGAGGGAGGTTCTGTAGATTTAGATGCATGTTTTTTTCTTAGCCAACTGCAGCTGTACAGAGATAGAAAAACGGCACAATGCACCTTCTGCCCGACAGCAGTCAAAGAGGATTGAAGATTAGCCGGGGTGCAGACACCGTCGATCAGTCAGTTAGGGAGGGAGAGAGTGGAAGAAAAGCAAGAGGGCAGTGTGGTCTCAGGGATTTTTCTTTTTTTCCCCTTTACTAGTCTCTCTCGGCCCTGTCGCTGATTTGAGCCTACAGTCGGTTGTACGTCGTCACTCTACTTCTCTGCTCCATCTGTCCCACCCCCCATCATCTCTCCTCTTTCTCCCCTTCCTCCCTCCCTCTCTTTCACTCTCTCTCTTTCTCTCTCTCTCTCTCTCCATACCAAAGCCTGGGGGAGCCAGTGGAGCAGTGGAGATTAAATGTAGCCTCTATAAGCCAAAGCACATCATGTAGCAATGTTTCTATGGTCCCTACTCTCTCACACACTCTCTTTCTCTCTCTCTCTCTCTCACTCCCTCTCTCTGTCTGTCTCTCTCTCTTTCTCTCTCCTTCCTTTTCTGAAGGGACGGTGTGAATGATATTGGCTCGTGTTAGACACAGAATAAGAGAAAAGAAAGACAAAAGACAGAAAGAGGGTGCAAGGACTGGAAAAGTGGATTTTTGTTTTTTGCATGCACGCAGAAGAGAACACAGGATTTATTTTATGGGTGGAAAACGGACAACGGCAAGGTGGAAAAAACAACAAAAGGAGGACTACTTTCTCTCACCCCCAACCCCCCCCTTCCCCCTCCTTACCTCTCTCGTCTGATACAGAGGAAAAGTGGGCCTCTAGCTGTAAGCGATTACAGCTGTGAGGTAAATTAATGGATGATATTTCTCTCCCCCCTTTTTTTCTTTTTTCAAAACAGTGTTTTCCTCCTGCCGATCAACATGGGAAAGGGGAGAAGACAAAAGATTGAAAGGCTGAGGGAAAGAGATGGAATACAAAAATATTGGTGAGAAGGAGAGGGGGAGGACTAAATGAGGGAAAAGGGTGAGGAAGAGGGAAAGCATAGCCAGACAGGAGATCAGCAGGCACATTGCTTTTGGCCTTTAAGTTGAAGAGCAAGCAAGGTGTGCGTGTGTGTGAAGGTAAATTAGTGTTTTTTGTTTTGTTTTGTTTGTTTCATTGCCAACATGTTTTCGATCTGCAGGTTTGGGTAAAAAAGTAAGTAGAGGTTCAGGTGTGAGGAAAGGCAAGACTGTAACTGTTTTGTGTATGCAATGCATACAAGTGTGTGTGTGTGTGTGTGTGTGTGTGTGTGTGTGTGTGTGTGTGTGATGTGTGCGTGCACCCTGGTGAGGCAGCACACTGGTATGCTTCACTGGCAGTTACCCTGGCTGCTAGCACTGATTCTGATGCATGATGCTCGCTCTTTTTTTCTACCCTTCTCTTTTTTTCTGTGTTACACTCACTCACTCACTCACGATCTCTTGCAGTCTACCTGCTCTGTCTAACCTTAAAGTATCACTTCCTTTTACCCTTTCCCTTTCGGGGAGACGGATCATCTCCCAGACTCTCTCGCGCGACTCTCCTCCTCGGACTGCTCACTCTTGCTCTCTCCCTGGGACTGCTCACTCTTGCTGTGCGTGTGTGTGTTGATGTATGTGTATGTGTGTAAAAGAGAGCAGCAGAGAGTGAAAAGATAGAGGGAGAGAGAGCGTGCACATGGTTCATTCCGGCTCGGTCCTACCACCTATCCTCATGCCTCTTGTTCGTATACGTCCTTGGTTCTCTTCGTATTTATTTCGCCTGACTTATGGTAGTCGATGACTGGATGATGGACGCTTTCCTCGTCTGGCTTTAATGTGAAAAAAAAAAAAACGTCCTCTGAAGATAACTCGAGTCTTTTTGCCGTGATGTAAGTTTGAATCTGAGCTTTCTCTCTCTGTGTCTCTCTTTTCTTCCCCTCCTGAGCAGGAAACAAGCTAGAAGAACAACGAGCAAGGGGGCATACTGGTTCTGAAGGGGAGGGTGAGTCAATACCAACGAATGCTCATCCTCTTCACTTCCTTTTCTGCTCCTCATCTGTTTCCTAAGCTAGACCACCATGGTGGCATGAAGGAGCCATAGAGCTTTGTTATCTGGCACATCTTTTTTCAGTGCAACCTCAACGAAGATTTGCGTTGGTAAATACTGAGCATGCACTAAATGATTTTAATGACCGTTACGGACACGACAGTCGGACAAGCATGCAAGTCATCATGTCAGAGGAATTGTTAGACGCTGTCCAGGACCAGCTTCAGATTTCGATGTTAAAATTGATGCATCCACACAGGGTTTTTGTTATGTGTCCGCAGCGATGATAAGCAATCATTGACTGATTTAGATTTTTCCTGAGATGGTGGGAGATCTTTAGGCATACTGTAAAACAGCGGGCTGTATACCTGATGGCAGGAGGCATTTTTCAAAGTGCTGTATTGTTCAACTGAGGTGGGGGAGGGGGCAAGAGGTAGAAAGAGAGAGAGAGAGACTTGTGGGGAGGCTGGCCAGTGTTGTGTCTGGCTGAGGCTTGCACTTGTATGTTCACTAATATATATGGGGGCAATGGAAGTTGCAATGAGCATGCTCAATTATGTTACATAGGAGTGTGCGTTTCATGCATAGCTGCATGTCTGTAACAGGCATAGCTTGCTCTGTATGCAAGAGATGCTCAGACGCTCTGAGTCCTCGTTTGACACAAGGATGAGTTCAGTGCATAGAAGCATTTGTGTTCAGGAACACGAAGGATTTCTTCAGATGTCTTGATAGCAAACAAAGTAAGGCTCAAAATCTTAAATCCTGAGGCCTGAAAGCAGCTGTGTGAGGTGACAGAGAAGTCCGTGTGAATATGTATCTCTCTCTGTCCCTGAGACCCTAACTTGTGACGTTGTGTTTTCATGTCCACGGGTTAGGCTCTCGGGAGCTGAGAGGGATGCACGGCCAGCACTGTCTCCCACATGTTCCTTCCTCGAACAATGGCGATCAGAGGGGGAAGGCCATGGCGCAGTGAGCTAAGGCACTCAATGCAAGCGCACAGTGTCACACATTTTAGTTTGATTTACATCCTGCTGTATGTTGCGAGTGACCTGAGCTTATCTGTTTTCTGTGAGTTGCACCATGTGCCACCGCACAGGACAAAATGTGGATCAAGTAGACATTTAAGGTGGAATACTGGTGAAATCTTGGGTGTTTGGAGGATGGGAATGTAGTGGTATGCATGCCGTTAAGGGTCATATGACCCTAAGTTAAGGCAGGATAAGCAAAGGAATTTGAATGAATGACAGGATGCTATCATCCTCATGCAATAGAGGCTTGATTGTGTTCATACTGGCCATTGGCATGGGGGTTACACTAATTATTTGTCTTTGATACTTGCCTAAATTTAACCATCAAATTGTAGTCAGTCGGTAATGTTAAACTTAAATGTGATGCTCCCTGTGCACTCACATATAAAGTACTGATTGTCGTCTTAGTGTGGCATTTTGATCCAATGTCCCACAAGTGATAAACATAAATATCTTTAATCCTGCTTTTAAGTAGATAATTTTGATGTTACATAAATTAAATGCTGTTTTAAATGACGCCCCAACTCAGAATAACAAAATTCTCCAGCAAATACTGTATATTTGCAGTTTTGAGCATTTAGGCCAATTATTTAGACATCCAGTAGGGTGGTAAGTAGTACAGACGTACCTTTTAAAAAAACAGCATCATTTAGAATGTAGATTTGCTAACAATACTTGATGGCAGTAGCTGAGCCAATTGCTGACTAAAACTAATAGTTGTTGTTGCTGGTGTTGATTAAAATCAGTGACCTATGAGAGTTAGCCTATAGCTTAAGATACTTGGATAGCATTAGCCTCTTCATACACCAGTGGATGCTGTTTGGTAAAGAAGCGAAGAGGCATCTGTCAGTGTGATAGCTCTTTGTTTCTCCAGCAGGCCTTGCTGGGTGTGTGTGTGTGTGTGTGTGTGTGTGTGAGAAAGAGTGTGCATACGTTTATGACTTGAGAGCAGCACAGAGTAATGTTGAGAGCGTGACCATGACAGCTCTGTACATTATGTGCTTGACCTCAATGAACCCTCAGCGATGTTAAAGCTCACTCAATCATAGTAACATGAATGTAAAGGTGGCAGCAAGAATGTCAGCTGAGAATAATCTTGTGTGTACTTTTGCAGCTAGACGATGCTATCATCACCCTCCGTCATTCACGTGTAGTGTCTCTGAATATGCTACTTTTGATTTACTTATGGTGTCTAGCTTTAGCCACATCACCAGATCGCTTTCTCAGTCCCTCTAAGATTTGCAGTCTATGACTTTGAATAACAATTTAGACAGTTATCTCAGTAAAGTTGTACATAGCAACTCTTTAGGGACCATGTCCTTTTTTCTTGGAGCCATGGGATTTTCTTTTCTTTAGTCTTGTTGTTAAGAGGTTAGTTTACCATATTGTTCACCCTTACACCTGACAGTTTGTTCCCAAGAGGCCATAGCTCTCCTGAGAACATATTACATACAGCAGCTCTTTCACAGCATGATTTTTCATTATTTCACTTGGACCCATCACTCCTTAACTATATTTGTGTTATTGGGGTGTAGCATAAATGCTAGTGATACCTTCATGGACACTTCCCTTATTTAAATTGGTGCAATTTTAATGCTTCTGTGCCAACATCTGCTGCAAAACCCTTACCCTTCTTGCATTAAAAAAAGCTTGGTTTTGATTTAAATGTTTGTTTTCCTGGATATTACATTTTTATACAGTAAGTATACAGTAAGTAATTAAAGATTGCATTTATGGTTTTGGCAAGAAACACTAAGGCTAATGTCTCATTTTTTGCGACCCTAGAGCTTTTTTTTTCTTTTTTTTTAAATAAATAAATAAATGCCCCTTTTTGACATAACAAGTATTATAGTTTTCTTTAATTGTGTCCTTGAAAGGTATATTTTCAATTTTTTTCCAGCTGACTACAGCTTGATATGATGTTGCAAAACATACCTTATTCTGTCTCAATATTGTATATTTAGATAAAATGAAACTAAATATCTCTTAGTATCAACTGTGACTGCATGGTTCCCGGAGATGCTTCCGTCCTTTTGTTAATGAACAAATATGGATTTTAACTTAATTGTGCTGCTAATCTGCTGCTTTAGCAATTCTCTTACATAACACCTCTGTCAGCCCTGTGAGTTTGTTTTCCTGCCACTTCTCTGCCCCAAAATTGTTTTATTTGTTCGGCTTAGTGAGCAAACACTAACCTGGATAGTTAGTGTCCTTTCAGCACATGGGCCGCAGGCTTGCTCTCCATTGTTCGACTACTCTGCACGCTGTCTGTCTGTACGCCATGTCCCCATGGCAGAGGCAGACATGGAGGATAGACAGTCAGAGTACCTGGAGTGCATATACTCTCCTCGATAAGATGCTGCATTGCCCCAGTGCTGATTTCATTTTTTACGAAAGGAATATGGGCCAGTCAATGTTGTTGACTCCTGTGGCATAATAAAAATGAAGCAGTTTGCATCTGGGGAACCTTTAAGCTGAATTGTGATCTGATCTAAAATCTCTAACAGGTTAAACAAAAATGTGATTTAAAAAAATGTTAGTCTAATTCTTTGATTGAGGGCTGACTTCTTGGCAAGTTTTTATTCAGCAGGTTTACGTCAGCCAGTCGGTGAAATCCCTGACACCTGCCTTACTGAAATCACAAATAAGTAAGTCCAGGGGATTTGCTGTGTTCCATTTCTTCTGCTTTAGTCTCCCACAATGGCAGTAAGGCAGCATGTTGGCAGTCGAAAGATCCAGTATTTCCCTATCAGCTCATTTCAAATACTAGCAAGCAGATGCTGATAGATGTGACCTCCTTTAAGGCGGATCTTTGTTAAGGTGGACTGCAGAAGGTGCAGTCGATACCCAGTGAATGACCTAAATCTTGTCAAAAGGGATTTTAGAGTGTAGTAGTTCAGGTTGAGAAGGTTACGTTAAATCATGTGACGCTGGGTTACGCCCAATGTCACACAAGAATTTTTTTCAAGAATCATCACAAGTGGATCATAATTTTAGTTAAATTATTGAAAAATTGATCAACACATCGAAAATAAATGCTTAACAAGGTGACAGACGGCTGGCAATAAGCCTAGACTTCTTTGTGGCAGCAGCGGTTTCTTACCGTACTGAGTTCACAGTCATCATTCTGCAGTTCTTTTTTCTTCTTTTTTTAAAATTTTCCTTTTCTTTTGCCACTCCCTTCAACACACTACCTCAGCTTAGCTGCACACTCATCAATAATCAGAGCTGGTGTGTGTGTGCATGCTTTCTGCAGTATCTGCCAGCATATCCGTGATGTCTGTAATGTGTGCGTGTGTTTAGCAGTTCTTCCCACTGCAGAGGAGTTCACTACCCCTTCCTTCCAGTCTGTCAGTAAAACAAGATGGCGTCGCATCTCCACGTGGGCTAATGCCCGCTACCTATGGCACCGGAAAGCTGCTGGTCATTTTTGGAATTGCACACCTGGGACATATTTATTCATCACAGAGCCGAAACTGCTGAGGCACTGCTTAGTACTGCATCTTGGTTGACTTGAAGAGGTTTATTATCTGGGGCATATCCAGTGCTTTCTTTGTGTTTTTTGCTTTTGTTTTTTACACAGTCTGTGTAACAGCTGCCAAACTGTACCTGTTTAGTCTGCAATCTGGGCATTTTAATGTGCTACTTGGGTGGACAAGTACATTTTCAGCTTGATTTGTCTCTGTCCTTGTGTCTATGTGCATGTTTGTGTCCTTGCTATCCCAGGCTAAAGCCAGTTTAAAGGAGCTTGGGGATTGTGCACAACCACATAACACCAGCAGATTAACCAGACTATATACTAACCTCATAATTCTGAGAGAGACTAATGTCACCAGCAACGTGTCAGAAGTCACACACAAAGAAACACAAAAACAAACATGCATTTAAAAACCTGTTACCTTTGTCTGTGCCTAGTAGAAATCAGTGTAGTAATGACTTGAGGCGGAGGCTGAGTCCCTCTTCTCTTCCATGTCAGTGTTGTCCTGCTGCAGGTTTTGTTGGATTTATGGAAAAAATGCTTGAAAGTTTATTAATCAGGGGATTTCCCTGATTAATCAACATTCAAGTCTTTGCTGCCACATCAACCCAAAACCTGCAAATGTTTATCTAGATATCTGAAGAATTAAAGCACATTAGCTGAGGTTAAGGTTTTGGATAATTTTCTGCCTTAACAAAATTGATACCTGGAACCTATGCAGATGTGATCAGCTATTGTGTGTCTGCAAAGAGAGATTTGATTGTAAGTTTTAGGTTGGTTTCTCTTTCTTTATTCAACTGAGCTGGCACATTTTTGAGGGACTGTATTTGTAATCTACTTGATGATGATGGACTCTTCGCACAGCTGCATCAAGAAAAGATACAGTATCATAACAACAACAAATCTCTTAGAATTTAAGACTGTGACTGTATATAAGTTCTTAAGGATGTTTAACATCTACATACCTGCCCTACATTCTTGTTTTTCCCTGTAACAGCATAACAATCTTTGTGACAGTATAATTTTATCATGTTTCTATTTATCTTAAGTTTAAAGCTACACACTTGGTCAATTAACAAATAATAATAATAATAATAATCATAATCATAATAATAATACATTTTATTTATAAGTGCCTTTCAAAACTCTCAAGGACACTTTACACAGATAAAACAAAGGCAATAAAACAACAAAATAACAAAATAATTGGAGAAAAATTTTATTGGTCAGACATACAATTTGATATGTCCCCTTAGACTTCTTCATTATTTTCGGAGGTTTTTTTAGACCAACAATTTATTATAAACATTTAGGATAAATCAATAATAAAAAAATATCATATAGAAATATAATTGTCACAGCATATGCACAGTATCTGGAGAGAATATTATGTGCACCTGCTTTATACGACTAAATACTATTAAAAAGACATTTAAGACTCCACCAAATTCCATTCATTTAAGTGTAATCATACTTTTTTTTCATGTGCTACCATGCTTTCTTTTAGCTCTCCTTTTCTGTATGTAACTTTTATAGTGGTGAATAATTCCCATTTATGAGTTTTGCTTGTGCATTGTAATCCAGTTGTGACATCATGATGCAATGTTCAGCTTTGTGAAACTGAATGCTGTGTGTTGTTCTCTCTAAAAGTATTCTGTCACTTACATTTTTTTTAATTATTGTAAACCTCATTTTTTTCTCTGTTTTGTATTTTTATGCATCTTCTTTGTTAAATCACATCAGATAAAACCCAGTTCACAGCTATCTGGGCAGGTTTTCCACAGACCATAACCAAAGCTGGTATATATTACAAAAAAAGAAAGAAAAAAGAAAGCAAGAAAGAAACAAAGGAAACTTTTATATATAGGAGTATATAATATTAAGGTATATGCTATAAATTTAAAGTGTAAGTATAATGTTTAGTCACATTTATTTAGTTTGATATGAACTTCAATTTTTTCTTGGCAGTTATGTGTTTATATTTCATATTTTACAACAACAAAGATATGTATTTACACTTTTCCCCCTTTTTAAAAAATACTGCAATGATCTAAGTGTTGTAATGTGACAGTAGTGTTCACTTCAGAGGCACTGTATTTAAATAGAGATGTCTTGGTATTATGTCTAAGTTAATTGATGCTATCATTTCACATGATTGTCAATTCTTTCTACTGTTATGCTTATTTATAGAAAATCTGAGTGAATTGTGGGCTTTTTCAAAACAGGCTGATCATCTGGAATGTGTTATGTTTCAGGTATATATGGAGGTATTTTTATACATTATAAAGTCTTGACTTTGTTCCAACAGGAGTAATTTTTTGGCGCTGTTTCTTGTTTCTGCAGAGCTGCCAAGACATATTGCAAAATCCTCTTTGCTGACCACAAAGACACTGAGACACTAAATGGACCGAAAAAAGACATTAATGTAGTTGCAAACCTGTTGTCATTAGTCAGTAAGCTTGCAATAATAGTCAATGTGATCTGAAATCAGATGTATGCATTTGTATGTGGTCGTTTCACAATCATACATATCAATTAATGTTTGTCATGCTAATTAAATCTATATAAATATGGTATATACTTAATTAATGATGTAAATGTATTTCATTTGAAGTATGCAGACACTCCTAAAAGTTGCATGTGTCAGAAGGAACAGTAACCAGTAGGCCTATTTATTTCTTTTCATTGTTTTCACACAGGAGATGAAATGGTAACTTCAGTAGTGTCCTATCAGTGTGATGTGCTGCTAATGTACTGTACATACTGTGGGTGTTGTATATTCTGAAATAGCTGTCAGGTAGTTTTGTCTTTCTCTCTCTCTTGCAGCCTATTAGACCAGGTCAGGACATGTCGAGGAATGGTCCATGAACATAAGCCGGATAAGAGAGCCGCCCATACACACGCATGCACCCATTTATGTAGTGTACATAATACCACGATGTGGATGTTATGTACATATAGCTGGACTGATTTGCAAACATGCACACACACAGACACAGAAGTCTAGCCAGAGTATTTTCCTTTATTATATGTGTTATGTGATTTCATTGATGATATATAAAGATGATTTTTCAAAGTAGTACTATCTTTCCTTTGTAATACAATAAATATCTTATGATAATAAAATATGCATAAAAATGTCCAACTTTTGTAGTATTTCAAAAAATGCACAAAAAACTCAATGCTATTATTTTGACGTTCGTAGCATATGCTATTATCTGATATGCTAGGGATTAGTATTAGTTTGTAAGTGTTAGTATGAGGTTGTAGGCCTATCACCATTCACTATAAAATCACCAGATGATTTTATGGTTTGTGTTAACAGTTTCGCATAAATTATGTTGTATAATAACTAGCTCAATGTGAACACTTTTAGCATACACAAGTATATGCTATGTGTGCACTCCTTTCTAACACCCAACAATGCACTGTGTGAATACTATTGATGGCAGCACTTAAGCATGCTCTGTGCTCAGTGATGGTAAGTATCATATTTACATAGCCTAATATACAATGCTATGTGATAGTATTTTGCAAACCTACATTTTAGAATAGATTACACCTTTCAGGAAAATATGGCCTCATGCTAACATAGCCTATTAGTGTACGAAGTGTTGAGTGGTAAAGAGCATCATATAAACTCTGTAGTATAAAACAATAAATGAAATTGCACTCCTAGTTATTTTACATTGAGACTTTTCTAAGTAATATGACTCATGTTAATATTTTTTGTGGTCACTATGTGAACAGTTAAGTCCAGCATACATTGTGGTGATGAGCCTTTATTGCTTATATTTAGAGGAAACTTCCACCCTTAAGTTTTCAAAACGCTGCAGATCAATGCACGGTTTTCATTCCAGAGGTTGTTGAGCCATGAGGTGTCAACTTTTTGTGGTGCCCATTCAACCTCAAGCTGCCTTCTCTATCTCAGTGATTCACCGTGTTTCCAAGAATTACTTTCAACACCACAAAAGTGCTTGCGTGGACTTGTTATAGCCAGCTTTTGGTTTTGTAGTGGCCAGAGTAATAAAGACAGGAACCTGGATCTGATGAGAAGCCTAACTGCAACAGAATGAGATTTTGTAACTGTTAAAAAACAAGTCATGTGCTTTAATAAAACTCATCGTAATTGTATTGCACTGCAGACAGTAAGAACTATTGTTAATATTTGATTGACGTTTTACAGTATTCCATTACAGCAGTTACTACATAACATCATGCAATCTACATTGGGTTATACATGTATCATGGGAACAGGGAAAATTCATTACAGATAGATGGACCTGACATGCCTTTTGTTTGGTCTATGTGACCTTTTTCACCCAAATTAATCTACTAACATATTTTGTCTGCATTAGGTTTGTTGGATTTAGACAAAATAAAAAATAAGAATGTTTTAGTTCTGGTAAGCTACAGACAACAACTAAGTAGCCTTTTTTAAAAACAAAAAATATGATTCCAATGTGGTAATTTTATAATTTCAGACATACAAATTCTATAATTATTGACTTTCATCTATTTTTGTAAATCATGTTTATATAAATCTAGAGATGTATAAATGTAGGACCTTTTATTCAATTACAATTGTGTAAATGTAAACACTGAATGGATTATGTCTTCTTGATTATTCGTGATTTTTTTGTTACAAAATAAAGGAATTTTTAAAAATACATATTTACATTTGGAAAAGGTTTGTATTTAATTAATGAAAAGTCTAATTTATGAAACAGCAACAGTGTTAGAATGTTAAAATGAAGCATGAGAATTAATTAGACAACATAAATGATATTGGTTTCTATTAGACAATTACTAGATAATTTATCAGTGGGTAAATCCGTATAAAATTAACCCCCTCAAAAGAATTTACTAGAATGGACTCTCTCAGCAAAGTTAATTCAGTAACATGAATAATATTCTCAGATGAGTTGCCCTATTTTTTTGCTCTGATTATAGAAAACAAACAGCACAGCAGAATTTAAGTCTTCATTCAGGTACTATGTAAATCATCAATGCATACTTTTGAAATTAGCTGCAATCACATTTTAAGGATTTACTCTCATTTCTGTCAAATGTTGGTGTTAGGGTTAGGGGTAAGACTAGATTTTAATAGGTTCTACATCAGTAACTTCTGGAAGAGGATAGATCAAATTTATTTGTAAGAATTTTCATAACTTAATTCGACCAAGATCATTAAGATAATTGTAACATACAACTTTCAAACACATAATCTGTCTACATGTTTAAATCTGCAAGAAATGTTGTCATGATTGTTGAAAGAAGGAAGCACAGGCAGAGAGAGAAGACAGCAGCGCTCTTTTCTTTCACTCTCGCTGTCTTTCACTCTCTCTATCCCTCCATCTTTCACTCGCTCTGCCTTTAAATCCATGCTGAGATTTAGCTCACACACATTGGAGCTCTCTGCAGCTGAAAGTAGGCCAAAAGCCATCTGAGGACAGGGCTTAGAGAGAGGAGAGGGAGAGACAGAGCAAGGCAGGGAGGTAGGGACAGGTGGGATGAAAAATTGACTAAAAGAAACTGAGATTACATAAAGAAGGATGTGGTTTTACACCATTTGCATCTCAAAATCCTACTTATCATTTCATTTTTGCTTCTTCTCTTTGTGGTTAACATCATATTTAGAATTTGTCTTAAAAAGCTTGCAATTGACATGTTTTTAAGGAGTATTACTGATATTTTTTTCTAATTATGACATTTTATAAAGAAATATCAGGACAACAATATTAAATATATCGCTCTGCACAGAAACAATAGTGTTTGATTTTCTTGAGATAGTTCAGGTCCAGAATATTACCTCTGAAGCTGTTGGACAAAATCTGAAACCCCCTTTGACTGAAAACTAGAAATATGTAAGTATATCATTTATAAATAAATAAATATTTAAAAAAAGACACTTGCAATTTTTACGTGAAAATGATCAAAATATACCAACATATGGTGGTCTACAAGATGAATGTGTAGGTAGGGAACTCCGTTGCATCAGTAGGTTAAAAAAAAATCTAGGTAGGTATGTGTGGGTTATCTCTTTATATGTGTTTAAATTGTTCAATGCTGCCTCTTACCCAAACCACAAAAACGACTAAAAGATTTTAACTAATACTGGATGAACATTAAACTTCAAAATGTCCAAAGCAAGCCTTTATTCTTACTGTGTGAGAAAAAAAACCCACAGTGTATTTTGTATCTTTGGTTCGTTTATGTTTCATTTTTTGAATTTATGCTTCCATGACTTTTATATGCTTTTATTCTGAAGCATCCTAAATTATGCAGACTGCTGCAGGCCTGAATGCATATAAATAAACTCATCTTCATGTCTTTGAAAGTACGTCCCCTGTAAAGAATACACAAAAAGACAAGTACTCTTTGTGATTATTGTTTAGCAACATTTCCTTATTACACTGTTTACACGCACCCTCAAGGGTACATTTCCAAACGTCTCCATTTATTCTCCTTGTGTCTTTACTGACAGCAGTTGTGTCCTTCTGTCTCAGGTCAGTAAATAATATGTATTTTGCCTCCAAAACATGGTACTTTTACATCTAGACTGATACAAATTATTTATGTATTGATTATTATGGATTTACCCCTTCATTATACTTTCGTCAATACATGACTTATAAACCATAAAGGTAGGATTTTATGTCTATATTACAGTTTAGCATGATATAACTTAAGTTTAGATGATTTTTTTATTGATTTTTTTTATTATTTTGCTGATGTCAGCCTTAACGCAAATTATCAACCCATGCTATGCAGAGGAACATGTTTCTTTAAGGTTTCACCAGGAGAGGAAAAAATAAATAAATAAAAATTACCGTTTTTGATAACTGTCACTTAACGTTTCTTGATTTCAAAATCTCACACCCTTTAGGACAGATTCTCAAACTGTATTTACATAATTTACCTCTCTAAGATGTGCCAGTAAAGATCTATATTCACTGCTTTTCTGTCTCAGAGTAGTTAGTCTCACTGCGTTGCATTGTTCATTAACTAAGTATTGCAATTTTTTCCGAACTCATCTAAACACAAATTTTAACTGCTTACTGATCCTTGAGATTTGTAAGGATAGTACCCTATGTGAATTTGGACCTATTTTAGTATTACAGTTATATTTGAATAATTATACAAATTAAACACCACAGGAGACACTTAATTTATTTGCCTTGTTAAAAATACCTTATTTTTAAATGCTCACAACTTTATTTAAAATTTGTTTTACATCTTCCCAAATGCTTTGCTATATTAATTTTAATATATTACTGTGCAAAATACATGTAAAGAAATAGTTTATTACTGTTAAATTTTTTATTTTAATTTTATTTATTTATTTATTATTACTTGAATATTTTTGTTAGAGCTCATTTTTCATTCACCAAATTAAATAAGACTAGGTATTCATCATTATTATTTTTGTTATTTAACTATTGTCTTTGTTAACTTATATGCAAAGTCCAATCATCTATTGTATAAAAAAACTATATTTACTGTCTTTAGATTTTTTTCTATATCAGTTCTTTAATCAACTGCTGTATTCTTAAATACTGTACATGTTTTTTGAAACTGTTTATGCTAAAACATTCATTAAACTATCAGCCTAAGCACTGACTAAATATGTTTAGGAGGGAATTCATTGTCACTAGATTACATTTTTGTATCATGTTGTTACACACAACACTCAACAAAATCTACAAAGAGTATTACCAACTTTTTTAGAAATTTGCTCTGAAACTGAATGTATCATATATGCAAACTGCTCAATATAAGTATTTCCTCCGGTATTCAATCATGACAACTAAAACATAACCTATCAATGAGTTTATTTTGGCACGTCTAAAACATGTTAACGTCAAGATTCAATTTTGAATAAACACTTAAAAAGCCTTTTCACACGAACAAAAGACATGTACTTAGTACTTTAGTGTCAAAATCCGGTACGTACCTTAATGCAACATGCTTAATGTCACATCTGCCTTATAATGTAGGTAGTGAGTGTTGCATTGACAAATGTTTTTATGTGAATTACATATGACCAGTGTTGAGAGATTAATTCTGTAAAGGAGAAAAACTTCTGCATGCCATTTCAGACAATAATGGGTGCATCATAAGTGGAAGCAACAAGCTTTACTCTGCATATGTAATTCATTTCCTGGCTAAATGATAAAGAATCTTTTTTAAAAAGTGCTATTTAATTGTTTAATTACTTTTTTCATGTCACTGGTTTGTATAGAAACCGTGAAAACATCTATATTGTAGTGTTGCGTGTGGCTAATGTGTACGGAGAAGGAAGACTGAAGACCATTTTTCTTTTGAACTCAAGCCGACCCGGATTTATTCCCTGCCGCGGCTCACAAACTACCTGGAGTTGGAGGTGCTCCGAAAATAACAATGACTGGCCCGTGATTAATGTTATGAAGCATCTTCAACATGTAGCTTAGCCACCTAGCCCTCTGGTTTAGCAAGTCAGTGTGTAGCATCTCTCCCAGATAACCAGAACAACTACAAGAACATGTGTCACACTGAAACTGTTCCCCCTTCTTTTGTCTTGCCCCATTTCCTACAAGGCCAATACCCCTATGGATGCACCTCCCTCCAATCAGAATAACCAACCATGAAAGTAACATATCACACACATTCCCCCATCCCACAGGTCCATATTTCAGCATTAAAAAATGAAATTATTACTTTACTATAAAAAGTAAAAATAAAAGTGCTTACTATGTTGTAGGTCCATAGAGTGTCCAAATACATATTGATTAAGAGAAAAAATACGTAAGAATTTAAGAAGATTAAACCAATAATGACAAATATTACAATTGACTGTAAAATTTCAGTGCCAGTCTATAACATAGTTTATCAGTAGCATTCTCAGTCTTGGTCTTGGTCCTATCAGTGTGATGTGCTGTGTGAATAAGGACTTTCAGCTATATAACTGTATAAAGGTTGTGTATCGTCATTCAAACTGACATGTGAGTACAATACGTATTTTATTATATATAATATATACTATAATATATATGTGTGTGTGTGTGTGTGTGTGTATGTGTGTATGTGTGTGTGTGAATTTAAGCACAAG
>JAQLOL010000024.1:2657985-2671181 GCA_029783665.1 Naso thynnoides
ACTAAAGTCTGCGACTTGGTCGGGAATTTCAAGACGATACACCGTCAGGTCCCTCTTTTCACCTCTGTCAACCCCCCCCCTCCACACACGCAGACACACACAAGAAGAGTGTGTTTCATGGTGAGAGAGACGCCATATTGATTTGGAGTCTCCGGTTGCTATGGATACGGTACGTCTTCTGTGGGTTCGTTATGGCATAGCGACAGAGGGAGCAAGCAGGAGACGTTTGTGCGCAAACCGTAAATCAGCTGTTGTTCAACCTCGACTAAAAGCTATGTAAGGGATAATGTATAGTGAGCCGGTGATTAACTGGAAAAAAAACTCCCGACAGTGGAATAGAACTCCGCCCCGGGGTTCTATTCCACTGTCGGGAGTTTTTTTTTTTTAATTAATCACCGGCTCACTATACATTATCCCGCTTAGCACACGGCACACCCCTAAATCTTTCAGTAATGGACACAAAATAATGATTGAAAGAGATCATACTGATAAAATAAGTTTTAGTGCAGTTTTTAGTGCCGGCGACAGAGTACGGTTTGCCGGTTACATTCTGGACTGATGCATAAAATGAACGCAGGATCTTATTTAGGCCCTCGCATCATAGCTGTCAAAATCTGCTGCCAGTTTCTTCTCCTCTAACCAGTCTGCGCATTCATCGCCCATACCGCGCTCTTCTGGGTGTTTCTCTCATGTTTGTCCTCCTCGATTCTGTCGATCTGTCTCTCGTCCAGCTGTTTGTGCCTTTTCACCTCTCACCTTTTCTTTTCTTTTCTTTTCTTTTCTTTTCTTTTCTTTTCTTTTCTTTTTCTTCACTGGGGAAATGTTGTTTTTCAGCCACACATCCAGTGTTTTGTCCTCTCCAAATAAATCAAATGACATATTACTGAAATACTCCATTAGCGCTTCTGCGGTTACAGAATCCTAACATCAACAGTTGATGTGAAATAATGCTCAGCTTGTGTGACACTTTATTTTTGTTTAGTTTTACTGGGAGCATAATGTGCTCCACACGCTCAAGATTTTAATTACGTTTCATGACTTATTTTCTGTCGACCCGACCCACCAGAACAGTACCCTGTCTGTGTTGGAGGCCCTCTGATTTACAAATCAAGCACTGATCATGCTACAGAAAGCGTGAAAAGGCAGCAGTCAAAATCAAAGTCACAGACACAGTCTCCTACGGTTGCATTGATGTGAACTGACGTCACAGTCCGGCTTGTCACAAACGGTTTCAAGTCGTCTCATTGCGAATCTTTTGTGCAAACTGGACTTAAGAGAGATAATGCTCATCACATTTTTCATTTCAATCGTTACAACTGCACATTGCAGCAGTAGTTGCAACAAGTGTATCATGGCCGACTGATATCAGGAAAAAACAGGATTTCTGTTGCACGTTAAAAGCTCACCTGTAGTAAATGAGGAAGTAGCAGGAGTCCAGGGGAAGGTTCTTAGGGCGAGACCAGGTCAGGGTGATGGCACCAAAGAAGTCCGGTGTCCACTGGAGGTTCTGGACTTTATAAGCCAAGTTGTCCACTGAAGGAAAGAGGGAGAGATCCTACGTGGATTATAATGTTTGGGATGTGAAAAAACTTGGCCAGCAGAGGGCAGTATTGCACTGCTTTGAAGTGGTTCACATGTGAGTATCTTTCAAAGGTTAATACTGTCTCCTAACAAAGTGCATTTAATCTAAACACACTTTGTCACGATGAGCATATTTGGAACCTACTGGTGCAGTTGTCCTCGTCACTGTGGTCGGAGCAGTCCAAGAAACCGTCGCACCTCTCACTGTCCAGCACACACGCCTCGCCATCGTTACAGCGAGACCCGTTAATGCAAAACAGAGGCCCACGGGTGGCTGAATACAGAGAAAAATGTTTTACGTTACATTGTTTTTTATGGATGACCTGCATCTGAAAAAGCCTAGTGTGTGAATGTGAAAAAAATAATTTAAAAAATTTTCAGTATAATTTTATTTATAGTTTAACACCAGATGCGTGTAATGTTTTCTGCTGAAGTTATAGCAACACTTTATTTAAATAACAATAAATAAATTAAATAAATAAATAAAATACTAGGATATGCACAAAAATGTGCCTAAATCATTAGGGCCTAAATGTGTTGGCAAACTTACTAGACCTAAATTTTACTGTCTACAAAAGGCGACGTCCTGCAGCTCTTTCAGAAATGTGTTCAACTTTTCAACCCCGTATTACTTTTTACTTTCAGCCAGCGACGCCTGAAAAGATCTTAGAGGACTCTCAGTGCATCTTAAAGTTTAGGTAAATGTTTTTCCGGGGAAACATAGTTGATCCTAGAATTTTATATCTCAGAATGAGACTTAAAGTGATAGTTCGTCACAAAATTGTGTTTTGTGTATCAATTATTTATCCTCAGATATCTTGAAATGAAGAACTTGTTTTTTTCCTTCAAGTGATCCTCAGTTGTACACAGGCAAGGTGATACAAAAAAATGCAAGCAACTCACTTTTGTTGGAAGCCATGGAGCTTAACTTTTCAAAACATCAATTTTTTAAAAAACATCCATCCAAAACTTGTGTCATATGCTCAATACTTCCACAACACTTTTATTTTGGCGAGGAAGTTACCAAATCCAACACATCCGGTCCAAAGGTCTGTGACGCAGGTTACGGTTATTCTAAACGTCGGTGAGCTCCAGCTCGAAAGAATTTGGTTCCAACAAAAACTGCTGAAACTCCTTCTTTGCACCTGCCATTTTTGGCCGCATACACAAGGAGAAGCAAACTTAAATGGCTGGTGCAGAGAAGGAGGAGTTTCTGCAGTTTTTTGGAACCACATTTATTCGAGCTGCGTCGTGTCTGCAGTATGTCTGCTTATATTTTTGCTGCCCATTAAAAACAGTTTAGAGCTGCCACAGAGCACGCAGGAGAGGCACGTCGGACGCACATTTTAGCTCTGGAGGCTCGCCAATTATTTTTTTTCGCAAGAAGCACGCAGTTCCCTGCTAAAATAGACGGAAAAGATTCTGCCGACAGTCATACTGAGATCCTACCAGCAACATTCACTGCAGTTTCAACATTTCTGGTGTGTCTTTTGCAATAAAAGCTCTCACAAGTATCTTGTTGGTAAGAACAGACCATATTTGAACTAACTTTTTGTTTTCAGATACATGACAGTCAACCTAGAGACCCAATATCACTAACTAGGCTATTTATGTAAAATATAAAACAGAAGAGAGCAGCAGATTTAACAGAAACCAAAGACTACTTTGCAAATATTTTTTTTAAAAAGAGAACAGGCCAGGGGAAGAGTTCCATTTCTAGTTTTTATATCTTTGTTCTTCATATTTTTTTACACTTTTAGGTACACAGATTTCTGCCTAAACTCAATATGAATTAAATGTATCAAAAAATGACATGAAGCACTTCCATATTAACTGGAACAATCAAAGGAAAACTCAGTGTAGAGAGACAAGGCATGGAGACGCAGCGCTGCCCGCAGCAGAGGCTGCATGTGTGAACAACAGCGAGCGAGACGCAGCAGATCTGTGACACAAACACCACAGATGTAGACATAAGACACGTGTCCCGAGAGCAACCCTCGACACAAAGCACTGGACTGGATCTGTTGAATTTAGTAGCTTTCTCGACAAAATAAAAGTGTTTTGAAAGTATTGAGCACATGGCAAGATAAAGAAGACTTGGATTGTACCACACAAAGTTGTTGAGAGTTTTGGATGGATGTTTCTGATGTTATAAAGGTGAAGCTCCATATGCTTCCAGCAAAAGTGTGTGGCTTGCATTTTTTTAATCACCTGTTTACTGTGGAGGAGAGCTGGAAGGACAAAAAAACTCCAATTCAAGACATCTGAAGGTGGGTCACTGATACACAAAAACAGAGTTTTGCTGTGAACTATCAGCGTGACAATCTTTCTCCAGAACTGCTCATCCCACTCTACAGGTGAAGCATGCATTTAAAATTCTGAATGTGAGGTTCTGTCTTGCACACTGAACTGTTACAGCTTATCTTTAAAATTTGAATCATTTTATTAATGTCAAAAATAATATTTTCATCTTTTTAAATCCTTCCGTTTTTTTTCTTTGTGTGTTTGTCACCACAGCTGCTCGGCATGTCAGACTCACGGCAGTGGGCTTCATCAGAGCCGTCCTGGCAGTGGATCTGGCCGTCACAGCGCTGCCAGTCGGGGATGCAGTGAGGCGGTCGCCGACACAAGAACTGACCCCGACTGCAACGGCCAGGGGGGGGCGGGGGAGGAGGAGCCTGGGTGGGCACTGGAGCCAGCGTCACCGAGCCATTAACTGCATACACAGAAATAGTGAATGTTACAGTGTAGATTAATTAATAATTGTAATCTGTCTTAATTGAACAAACTTGATACATTCCAATTTCGATAAACACAATAACCAAAAAATAAACAAATAAATAAAACTAACTTAAATATGACATGCAAACATGCACATAGCCCCCAGCTGGTACCTGTAGGACATCCCAGCTCATCGCTGCCATCAGGACAGTCAGCGTAGCCGTCACACACCCAGGTGTTGATGATACATGCGCCAGAGCCGCAGTGGAAGCGGTTGGGGGCACAAGTGGAGGGACCAGGGGCGACAGTGTGAGGAGTAACACCACCTACAAGGGTGAAGACTCCAGTTTAATGATGGAGGTAAATGGGGAGTTTGGTAATTCAAGTAATTCAACATTAACGCAAAGAAAAAACAACACCGAGAGCCAGACATCGTACGGTCATTCACAAGAGGGTCTGTCAAACACAACAGCAAAAAAAACTATATGTGAAGTACAAGAACAAAACTTAATACTGAGTTTATATGTCAAACAGTGAAAGGTTTTGAAATGCGATATTTCACACATAAATTAAAATTTGGTTTGTGCTGACTAAAATTTTACTTTGTCAGCACACAAATATTTTCAACTATGTTAATTGGACGGATGATAATGGTCACCTTTTACATAAGTGAGATTCAGTTTTTGTAAATAACTGTTTTGGCAGCGTTGTTTTAACTGACAGTTGATAGTTTGGTAGTGAGTGAAATCAGAGAGGTGGAGGGAAACGTGACAGTCCACATCATACCAGAAACCTTATGTTTACATGGTGACATGCATGAGAGGGAGTGCGTTATTGTAAATAAGGTTTGAGGTCACTTATGCTGCAATAACACATTAATCCAAATGTTGATTTTAACAACCAAGTAGCCGTCTCACAGACTAAAGGTGTACCTGTGCACCGGGCCTCGTCAGACCAGTCCCCGCAGTCATTTTCTCCGTCACACTTCCACCACGTTGGAATACAGCGTCCGTTTCTGCACTCATACTGGAAATACCTGGAGCAGCCTGGGACCTCAGTGGGAGCAGCTGCAAAACGTGGAGCCAAAGTTAGCATCAGATACTGCTGCTTCACCTTCAAGGTACTCACTCACTTTTCAGCAAAATAAGCAGGAGAACAAAAGTGATGCATGTGCATCTATTATTTATTCAGTATGTGTAGCGGTGTATCGAACGTGGTTTAATAACGAACTGTAGGTGTGCTGTGCACCTCTTTTTTTATAATCAACTTCTGCATAAATCCTTCCTCCTCACCACAGTTGGCCTCATCAGAGTAATCCCCACAGTCGTCCATGCCGTCGCACTTCCACTCCAGGCTCACACACACTCCGTTGGCACATTGGAAGGTGTAGGCATCACACACTTTGCTAAACTCGGACGGGGCGGCTGACAGCAAACACACAGGAACATTAGTCAGGATTTAGATTTTACACATATTGGTTAGTGGCAATATAGCAAGACACAGAACAAATAAATATGTACACATTAATGGTGTAAAAGAAATATCAAAATATCAAAAGTGACTGACAAAACTGACTGAAAGAAAAGCTGATGTGCTTCTGTGCAAAACATATTATTTTTTAAACATGCAATGGTAATGCATTTGTCAATGGTAAATGCTGATATTCAGAGAGCATCTCATGGCCTTTACATAATGCTGAGATTCTGTTGTTCTAATTTGCATCTTATAAAATACAACAATCCAACAACTTCATTTCAGCTTATTTCAGACTTATTAGAGGGTCTGCAGCAGTAAAAATAAGAAAGACGGAAACAAGATCGAGATAAAAACGATAGAAAACAACAACAACAACTACAAAAAACGACTAACCTGAAGAAAAAGACACAAGACAGGACCACAACAATTCATCATTCAATTTAAAAAACAATTAATACGTTAGCCATCTCAGCACCAGCGTTTTCTGAGCCTGGATTAGTGCCGAGCACAGCTCACCCTGGCACTGCTTAAAGCAACAATGACGCTGTTCTCTGACTCATCCAAGTGACACAAACTGTTCGTCAGCTGTCTCTGAAGGACCTCGCATTTAGAAACATCATAAAACACTATCACATAGATGACTAACACTGTCACCTGGGAACCTGAGGCAGCAACCCCACTCTATCATTGTAAGTCCCTGTTAGGCTTCTGGTGCTACTGTACGTGAGCTGTACACAAAGGTGTTCAGAAAGCTCTGCTTAAAGAACTCATATATATTCTATGAAACAGTCAACAATTATCTCTGTCATCATTCAAGTCTGAGATAATAATGATTAATGAAACAAAACTAATGAATTTAAATTAATATATATGTAACACTGATGTATTATTTATTTGGACACAAAAATATCTGAAAAAAAAGTGCATTGTTTTTGTCTGCTTCAATAGTTCTGCACTCTACATAACATTTTAAATGAAAACATTTCTGCAAATAAACTGATCTATAACAAAAACAAACAAACAAACAACAACAAAAAAAGAGCAAGAATTTGCATTAGCTGCACCAGCAGCTGAAAATACATCATGGTCATCTGAGGCATCACATGTTATCATCAACGTTACAGACACATCATCCTGTTAAATCCTTTAGTTACTGTATATTTGGAAAGAAAGAAAGAGAGAAAGAAAGAAAGAAAGAAAGAAAGAAAGAAAGAAAGAAAGAAAGAAAGAAAGAAAGAAATTACTGTCCGCACTGATGCCTCCCACAGGACACTATAGTCAACGACAAACAACAGCGATCACTGATCAGTTATGGAAGGGTGTGGGACTTAAGTGTTGGGGTGAGGAAAGCCAGAACCAATGAAATAGTGTTTGTGTTACAAATTTCTGCCATGTTACATGAATGTGTTTAGAAGTCATGTGCCTTTTTGTAACAGGCCACTCCCACTGCCACGCCCCCTTCTTGCCAGTTGGCTCAAACAGTTAATCAGCTGTCCTTTGGCTCATGGCCAAACTTTGCACTAAATCTTGTGTAACTCCGTGAATCCTTTAGGAAGGTTGGGTACTTTCTGCAATTGGCCAATCCCCATTTTGGCCAATTGGCTTGAACATAAACACACACCTTCACACACACAGACTTGACCTCCATGCCAAATTTCAGCCTTCTAGTGCGAAAACTGTCACCACCAAAGATTGGGGAATTTTTGTGAACTAACCAACCGACTGACCGAAAGAGCAGCTGACTTAGCTGCTGGTCGCTGCCATTTAAAAAAAAAAAAAAAAAATTTAAAAGTCGGCAGACATTTTTTGCTTATAGTCCTCGTAAACTCAGCTAATGCTTATAATCTAAAAATGCCAAATAATAGGCCCGATTGGTCAGTCTGTGACCATTATGAAGTATGCTGTGTATGGTGTGAGTGGCACCAACCCAAAAAAAAAGAGAGAGAGAGAGAAACTGGGAATTTTAGGAGAAATAAAAGTTTACAATGAATTCTTCATTAATTTTTGCCAATTGTCAGTTTCCCCTTACTTGATCAATAACCCCGTTATCAATTACATCTTTGATGTCTATGTTCAAACCGGCAAAGTTTGTGTCTGCTCAGATTAGTATCCAATCCAGTAACCTTACGTTTAGCAGAGACACAGAACATTTACGACCGATACATGATCAAACAATCTGATAACACAAAACTGGTTTTAAACCCAAGAAAGCCTGTGACAAAAGAAGCAGCTGTTACAAATTGTTGCTGTGTAAACAGATAAAAAAACATCCTGCTCTGCTGACACACAAACCTGATGTAATGAGTCATTGTTAAGGTGCAGAGGGGTGTAAAACAGGGGATGTACAGTACAAACACACCACCTTTTCACGTCAACTGTTTTCACCAGTTTGGTTCGTTCAGTGGCTCTTACTTCACAAACATCACGTTTATCAATTTTTAGTTTAACAGATACAGTCTGGGTTTAAAAATACTGAAGTTTTGACACATTGAGCTGATGGCTGGACAGTGATGCAGTCCAAAGCAGAAGTTCAGAAACAAATAATAAATTTAGATGGATCATAGCCGCTGTCATTAAGTTTAACTGTGGCGGGGCTTCCGGTTGACAGCCGCATGGAGTAGACGCAGTGAAGTGGAGCTCCCGCTTACTTTTACTTTTTCCAAAATTCACACTCCTATTTTTCGCACAGTCTAAGCATTTTAACTCGCCTGTACAGTCTCAACTCGAATCGAAATTAATATGTCGTCGAAGAGTGGTAAATCTGGAAAAAAGGAGGAATCGGCAGCTAGCTTAACGTTGAATGCCGTGTCCGACCTGCTGGACCAGCATCGAGAAGCGCTAGCAACCGATTTCAGAGCCTCTTTTAGCTCGCTGGAGAGCAAATTTGACCAAATTCAGTCCGTTGTTGAAGACCACGGTCAACGTCTCTCATCTCTCGAACTCGCTGCTGAGGACCTGAGCCAAAGAGTCGGCGAACTGGAGAACGTCTGCACTGGGCTTAGCGAAAACAACTCCAAGCTAACGGCTAAGGTCATTGACCTCGAGGGCCGGAGCCGACGGCAAAATCTTCGCATACTTGGCCTGGCGGAGTCGACGGAAGGGGCACGCCCTACAGAATTTTTCTCCGGTCTGCTCTCCGAGGTGTTCGGCCAAGACACTCTCCCCTCCCCGCCTGAAATCGACCGAGCTCACCGCTCCCTAGCTGTCAAGCCGCCCCCAGGCCAGAGGCCGCGCCCGGTGATTCTACGGCTCCACCGCTTCCAAGTGAAGGAGCTCCTGATCCGCGAAGCCAGACGGAGAAGCAAGCTGGAATATCGAGGCCAACAGATCCAGATCGTGGAGGACTATTGCCCGGAGGTTTTGAGCAAACGAGCCGAATACAGAGCGGTAATGTCTGATCTCTACAACCGGGGGCTCAGGCCCTCTCTGCTGTACCCTGCCCGGCTCCACATCACCCTCCCTACCGGAGACAAGAAGTGGTTACGTTCACCCGACGAAGCGCGGAGCTATGTCGACAACCTGCCTGCTTCATCCCGCTCACCATGATCGACTTAAAAAACTGTGGCAGACTGAAACTTTCATGATAACGATCCAGGTTGGAGAGCTTATTGCGTGGCAGCTGAATCATTACGATCGTGAGTAAATGTGAACTCAACAAGCCACTCTCAAGTGAGACTTTCAGGAGTTACTGTTTATTTATTTATTTATTTTTGCTCACTGACTCTTCCCCCTAGTTTCTTCTTGTTTTTTTTCTCTTGACTATGCTGCAACAGTGCTACACATTTATTGCATTTATTCAGGGGTGTGATATACATATCACCAGCTAGGGAGCTGAAGTGGATAATGAGGAAACAGGAAGATTTTTCTTTTTGGATAATGTGGGTTACTAAGAGCTTGCTGCTATGTTCTTTGGCAGCTGTCTTGTTACGGGGGTGGGGGGTGGGGGGTAATGTTGTTGTGAAAGCCCATACAAACCACTTACTTGGACCATTCAGTTACCTGCTAGACTACATATTCAAGTCCTATTTCAGGATCTTGCCCTGGAGTTTTGTCGTCACGTTCTACTATTACCTGTTTGCACTCACTGTTGTTACGAAGAGATGAGTAGTACTTTAAATGTATTAAGCTGGAATGTTAAGGGTATGAACCACCCAGTCAAAAGGAGAAGAGTTTTTTCTCACATCAAACAACTGAAAGCAGCGATTGTATTCCTCCAAGAGACACATATTTGCCACTCTGATAATAACCGCTTAATGTCGGGGTGGGCGGGGCAGCACTTTCACTCTGCGTTTCAGGCCAAGGCCAGAGGTGTATCTATCCTTATAAACTCAAGTGTTACCTTTGAACATCATAAAGTAATATCGGACCCCCATGGCCGTTACATTGTAGTTACTGGAAACCTATATAACACTCCAGTAATGCTGGCCAATGTCTATGCCCCAAACACCGATGATGCAGGATTTTTTGAGCATTTCTTTTCCTCCCTCCCTGGTTTGAGCTCACACTCTCTTATTCTTGGGGGTGATTTCAATTGTTGGCTGGATCCTGTTTTAGATCGCTCATCCACAAAACCAGCTGCATTAAGTAAATCTGCTTCACTTATTCAATCGTTTTTGTCCAATTTTGGTATTTCTGATATATGGCGCTACCTTTACCCCAACCAGAGAGAGTATTCTTTCTTTTCTCATGTTCACCATACTTTCACGAGGATAGATTATTTTCTTATCGACAATCAATTAATTCCTTCGGTCCAGTCGTGTGACTATCAGAGCATTGTGATATCAGACCATGCCCCAGTAGTTTTATCCATGAACCCACCTAACTTTCCTCAAACTATAAGACACTGGCGTTTCAATCCATCACTGTTGTCTGATAGCAAATTTGTAAATTTTATGCAAGAGCAAATACCCACATTTCTTGAAATAAATAACTCTCCTGAAACTTCAAGTTTAATAGTTTGGGATGCTCTGAAAGCTTTCCTGAGAGGTCAGATTATTTCCTATAGTGCAAACATGAAAAAGAAGGCCTCCAGAGAGAGACTAGACTTGGTCAAACAAATTAAAGAAATTGACATTCAATATGCTCAGGTTAAAGACCCTGTATTATACAAAAAACGATTAGAACTACAGGCTAAATTCGACCTTCTATCCACACACTCAGTTGAACACCAACTTTTAAAAAGCAAGAGCAGGTTTTACATACATGGCGACAAGGCAGGTAAGATACTAGCTAACCAATTAAGAGAAACCAAAGCAATGAGACATATCACAGAAATTAAAATGGAAGATGGCAACACGACTACAGACCTCACCAAAATTAATGATAGTTTCAGCAAATTTTATAACAAACTTTATACTTCTGAATTCCCAAATGACAGGGCCCACATGCAGGAATTTTTAAATAATCTAAATATCCCCGGACTGTCTCCAGATAACCGGAGAGATTTGGAGAAGCCCATTACAAAGGAGGAAATAGCTATAGCTATTTCTTCTTTGAACTCTGGAAAGTCCCCTGGACCTGATGGTTTCCCCGCCGAATTTTTTAAATCATTCTCTTCAATACTTCTACCTCAATTGTGTGTAGTATTCTCAGACTCACTCAAGTTAGGTAAACTCCCCACATCATTTACTGAAGCCTGCATCACGCTGGTGGCCAAGAAGGGCAAGGATCCGCTCGAATGTTCCTCTTACAGACCCATCTCCTTACTAAATGTTGATGCCAAAATACTGGCTAAAGTCCTAGCTCTCAGGATGGAGACTATCTTACCATCAATTATATCAGAGGACCAGACAGGTTTCATTAAAAACCGCCACTCCTATTTTAATATTCGTCGTGTATTTGATATTCTTTATACTTCTTCAAATGAGATCCCTGAATGTATCCTGTCCCTTGATGCCGAAAAGGCTTTCGACCGTGTGGAGTGGAGGTATTTGTTTGCAGCTCTAGAAAAATTCAATTTCGGCCCAGTTTTTATTGCATGGATAAAATTACTTTACCAGCGCCCTATGGCCTCAGTTCTCACTAACTCACAACAATCGCAACCCTTTAACCTCTCGAGAGGAACCCGTCAAGGATGCCCTTTAAGTCCTTTACTTTTTAACCTGGCAATAGAACCATTGGCAATTGCGCTACGTTCTTGCAAGGATATTTCAGGTATTTTGAGGAATGGCTATGAACATAAGGTATCTCTGTACGCAGATGACCTGCTGGTATTCATATCAAACCCACATACTTCTCTACCCCACATGCTATCGATACTTACCCAATTTGGCTCCTTTTCTGGCTACAAATTGAACTTGCATAAAAGTGAACTCTTTCCTGCTAATGAACTGGCACTTACATTGAAGTACTCTAATCTCCCCTTTAAGATTGTTACAAACCAGTTTTCTTACTTAGGAATCACAATTACAAGAAAACACAGCAGTTTATTTAAAGAAAATTTTCTTGCCCTGTTAAACCAAGTGAAACTGAGCTTAACGCAATGGTCACCCTTGTGGATCTCTCTGGTGGGCCGAGTTAATTCAATTAAAATGAACATCCTCCCTAAGTTTTTGTATCTATTCCAATCCATCCCAACTTTTATTCCCAAATCTTTTTTTGATTCCTTAGATTCTACCATTTCCTCTTTCATATGGAAAGGTAAACATCCTCGAATAAATAAAGTCCATCTTCAGAAACCAAAAGATGCTGGAGGCCTGGCTTTGCCTAACTTCCGTCTATACTACTGGGCAGCCAATATACGTTGCATTGTATTCTGGTTTCACTTTCACAATCATACAAATTGTCCGGCCTGGGTGTCTATGGAGCTGAACTCATCCATAGATCTTTCCATTCCAGCACTACTTACTTCCCCCCTTCCTCTACCCCCAAACAAATCATGTGATAATCCTGTCATAAGACACACATTGAGAGTGTGGGCTCAATTCAGAAAATACTTTGGCCTTAACGACCTTTCTCTTTTAAGTCCCATCTTATCCAATCATCTCTTTCAACCTTCTCTTAATGATCCTATGTTTCAAGAATGGCACAGGCAGGGCATCAAACATCTTAAGGATTTATACCTTAATGACACTTTTGCTTCATTTGAACACCTCTCTGTAAAGTACAAACTACAAAAGACTCATTTCTTCAGATACTTGCAAATGAGACATTTTCTTAAGTCTCAAACCCCAGACTTCCCCAGAAAACCGGAATCCAGTGTAGTTGACACGTTTCTTAATATACACCCTTCACAGAGACGCCTTATATCTTTTATCTATGGCAAGCTGACCGCTATAAGACAAGCACCCATTGAAAAAATCAAATTGGCCTGGGAAAAAGATCTGAATTTGGATTTGACTGAAAATGAATGGGAATCAATTTTGAAACGTGTGAATACAACATCCTTTTGTGCCCAACACTGTCTATTACAATTTAAG
>JAQLOL010000024.1:2671281-2682486 GCA_029783665.1 Naso thynnoides
TCATATTGTGTTTCCACTGTCAATATTGTATACTAATAATGTTTGAAGAAAAACAATAAAAAAGATGTGAAAAGAAAGAAAAATACTGAAGTTTTGGATCCCGTCCTGCATTTAAAGGGAACAAAATACATGAGGACTATGCCCCTACACATACAAGGTCCTATAACCAAAAAAACATCGGTTAAAGCTCTTCAACAAATCAAATCATGTTGTAGTTGTGGCCCGACCCACTATTAGAATGATTTCCCTCTACAGTTTTTGAAAGACACTAGATAAGTGTTCCAAGCAGAGATTAAAAGATACAAAACAAATGTAATCAACAAAGACTTTTTTTTTAAGGCAATAGTGCAGGCATGTGAGAGTTGCTTACCACATCCAGCATACTCAGCGTCCTCATCAGATCCGTCTTCACAGTGTTTGATCCCATCACACACCAAGGAATGAAACAGACATTGGGCTCGGTTTTTGCATACAAATTCCATGTAACGGGTACACAGGGGGTCTGCAGGTGAAAGCAGCGAAATGACTCATCATCTCTTTGTTTGGATGCAATCTTTTAATTACCCAACCCCACATTTACTACTACCCATTTGAGTCTGCATCTGATTACTTCTGTGCATTCTGCTAAACAAATGGGATCACTTGCCACAGTTGTGCTCATCAGCGCCGTCTGAACACTCCTGGATTCCGTTGCAGTGTGCGGTGGCGGGAAGGCAGGTCTGATTGGAGCAAAGGAAGCCATTACACCGAGTTCCCTCTGGAAACATAAAGAATAATGTAAATGAAGCATTACTGCTAAGAGTGAGCCATTGCTTTTATGACTGTAGCTGTTTGTAACTGTTTACAATGTCCTGTATTGTCTCTGAAGGTGTGACTTAAAGTTCTTTATTAAAGTTTTCAAAAGGTGATTTCCTCTGCTGACAGTTGTAGTCCCGTAAGTTACCATTTTTATGTTACACACAGACGCACACACAGACGCACACACAGACACACTACAAAAGGTTCAGTGTTAAGGTTTTATTTTTGGTGTCAGGATAGAACATCTTCAAAAACCTTCAAAGTTCACTGATGCATTAGAGAACACACTTTTTAAACTTAGTTTGGAATGGGGGGGGGGGGGTTGTATTAGAAACAGCCTGAAGTGATTTGTAGCCCTCCACACACAAACATTAATCATATCAATGTGATGCTATTATGAACTGTGTAACTATTTTGTGCATGGATTTCCCTTTCTACAGTCCTGCATATTCTGTGGTTTGGGTGAAGATCTTTTCCTTCCTATTTCGTACTCAGCCCAACATCACCAACTTTGTACATGTCACATGACAAATACTGTATATATATATTTCAATCAAGCACTCAGTGCTTGATCTAAATCTCAATGCTCGAGAAGAATTTCCAGTTGGCACCAAGTGTGGGAAACGGGGGAACATCTAAGCTCTCTACAGCAGGGTTGGGACACTGTTGACCTCGACTGAGGAAGTAATCAGATGGTGGAAGGAGCACTTTGAGGAACTCCTCAACCCGACAAAACCATCCTCTACCATGGAGGCAGAGTTGGAGAATGATGGGAGATCAACATCAATTTCCCTGGAGGAGGTTGCTGGGAGTTAAACAACTCCACAGTGGCAAAGCCCCAGCAGTTGATGAGATCATCCGGAAATGCTGAAGGCTCTGCTGAAGGTGCTGGAAAGGATGGTCCAGCCGTTAGTCGAACCTCGAATTAAAGAGAAACAATGCAGATCTCGTCCTGGTCATGGAACAATCAACCAGCTTGTCACTCTGGCAAGAGTTTTGGAAGTGGCTTGGGAGAATGCTCAGCTAGTCTACACGTGCTTTGTGAATCTGAAGAAGACTTGTGGCCTTATGACTAAGTTCCTCAGGAGATATTGCGGTAGGTGCTGTGGGAGTATGGGGTGAGGGGTTCACTACTCAGGTCCATCCAATCTTTGTATACTCAAAGTGAGAGCTGAGTCAGGTCCTCGGCAATAAGTGGGGCTCATTTCTGGTGAGGGCTGGCCTCCACCAGTGCCTTGTCACCAGTCCTGTTGAGTTTCATGGATAAGATCTCAAGGCACAGACGTGTTGGGGTAGGGTTGCAATTTGGCAAGCTGCGGATCTCATTGCTGCTTTTTGCAGATGATGTGGTCCTGATGGCATCAATTAGTCTGTCACCTTCAGCACTCACTGGGTCGATTCGCAGCTGAGTGAGGATCACCACCTCTAAATCTGAGGTCATGTTTCTCAGCAAGAAACTGGTGGACTGTCAACTCTGAGTAGGGAATGAGCCTTACCCCCAGGTAAAAGAGTTCAAGTATCTCGGAGTCTTATTCACAAGTGAGGTGACGATGGAGCAAGACATTGGCTGGAGAACTGGTGCAGCGGGAGCAGTTTTGTATTCACTCTACCGTACCATTGTGACAAAAAGAGAGCTGAGCCGAAAGGCCAATCTCTTGATCTACCGGTCAATCTTTGTTCCCTCCCTTACCTGTGGTCATAAAGGGTGGGTCATGACAAAAAGAATGAGATCGGGGATACAAGCAGCTGAAATGGGTTTCCTCAGGAGGGTGGCTGGCATCTCCCTTAAGGATAAGGTGAGAAGGTCAGTCATCCACTCCTCTTCAGCTTTCCTGTCTTAATTTGTTATTCTTGTACATATATCTATGGTAGTGGGTGCACCACTTCTTGATATCCAAAACTGCGAGGCGGGCCGAGGTCATCAAGAACGTGGCACATTAATGGCGCACTCAAAAACATTATCGGTATTAGAATACTTGACAACGTTAAAAGGAATTTGCGTTAACCCGTTACTGAGTTAACTTTGATGGTCCTAGTAAAATGTAAAAAAAAATAAATAAATAACGCAGCATGCACAAAGGCGAAGTGAAGTGTTTTACCCTGCACTCATTATCAGATATGTAAGCTGTAAACAAAACAGTAAGTTTTGAATAATGTGGCAAAAGCTAGTTAGGTGTGTGACAATGACACTTTTAAGTATGCGTTTGTCTCAACTGACCACAGTGTTGAGGGTCTTCATCAGAGTCATCCTGGCAGTCATCATCACCGTCACACATCCAGCGTTGTGGTATACAGTGACCTGTGTGACACTGGAAGCTATTGGACTCACATGTATGGTGGCCCACTAGGGACAAACAGACAGAGAATGAAGGCTTGAGGAGCTGGTAAGACAGAAGGGTGCTCACAGACAACAGCATTTAACATCTTATTATTGTGAATAAAAACATGGCAGTAAAACAGGTGCATAGATAATCCTGTTATTTGTGTGATCATTCATGTAGCTGTGGTGAAAGACGATGCAGGTTTTTCTCATTTTATTGTTTTACCACTGGAAAAGATCGTGCAGCTTTCTTTTTACGATATATCACACAGTCATCATCACAGTTGTCACCTGTGCAGTTGGCTTCGTCCGACCAGTCTCTGCAGTCATTGTCTCCATCGCAGCGCCATGCCTCACGGATACAAACCCCTCGTGCACATGTAAACTCTCCTGGGCCACACTGGTGAGACTCTTAGAATGCATCAACAACACAGTTAGAGCTTCATTTCCAATGTCAGCCAAGATAAGGCAAACCTAAAACTGGCTGACCAACGAAATGATAAGGGTGAGTTTAAGGTAAACATGGATAAGCAAAAGGAGAGATTTAGGCTTCATTCAGACCAAATCAGGCAATCCAATGAAAACGCAGGCTTTCTCATTGATTTCAATGAGACCTGTCCCTTTTGGCCGTGGCAGTCCGAGCCGTAATGCAGCCGGCAAGGGGGAAAAAAAGTTGAAATTAGCTTTTTTGCTGCAGCTGGCTGTGTTAATGCTGCAGCAGCCAATCACATAAAGGGGACGTCTTCCAGCGATCAACTATGACCCGTGGATTTGGGAAGGGTTGGAGTACACAACATCACACAGTGGGTCCTGTTATGTTAATTAAATGACATTCACACCACTGGACAACCCTACGCACTTCTCCGGACCACCTGATTTGTTCTGAATAAAGTATTAGTTTTTCAGTTGATTGACTGCAGGGGTTCCCAAAATGGGACATTGCGGGGTTCACAAGATGCCTTCCAAAAAACTAATGTTTTTAAAAATAATTTCACATTGTATATTTAACTCATTATTGTATACATTTTTGTTATATTCTTTTCTTATAGTTATTCTTAAATTACTTTAAAATAATATTGTGAGTGTTAGGCTATTGTTCTTTGGCATTATATGCCACCTTCAGGGTCGATGGGGCTCCCCAGTTCTGGCATCATTATTTTGGGGTTGCGGGCTGAAAAGTTTGCGAACCTGTGGTCTACTGAACCAATCAGAAATAAATTTAAAAATAGGCCCCAGTATTGAAAGTATATCAATTTCTTGTGATAGAAAAACCCACTGACATAAGCCTTTTCATTATATTTCCATTTCTAACCTACTTAAGGTGGCACCAAAATCCTGTTAGCACTCAGTTATGCCATCTTTAGCTCTAACTGTCCTGACTCTCTCTCCATTAGTGCATCACAAGCTCTAGCAGAAATGTGGGGACTCCTTTAACTCATAATAACTCTTAAAGTGATATTATCATGCTTCACACTTAAACTTTGTCCCTCGCTGTACTCTAGCATACTCTACAAAGCACAAAGAGCAATGGCCTCAAATGATACACTTTGCAAAAATCCTTGAAGCATTACTGATAGATTGATGGTCTGCATTTAAGAATTTTTGACCTTAAAGAATCACTGACACTTTTATTTACTTTTGCAAAGATTGATACAATCATTTGGATTTCTCAGTAATCCCCGCAGCACCGGCAGGTTAATTAAAAAGCAACCAAATGATTCAGAATGCTGTCAGATGTAGACATAGCAACACACAAACTTCAGCCAAATTAGTTTCGATTTCCCTAATTAGTCAACTTAGAGGTATATTTCTGAAAATTAAGGTATATATGTAGAATCTTTCTATGGCTTCTGATTATGCTTCATCCTTTATTTTGCTGTGTCACTAATCACACTCTCAAGGCAATATTCTTGCCATTTGATTGATATTTTGCATTCTACTGCAGGGCAGGCGTAAAATTTGCATGAAGGCAACACAAACAAAAATGGAGGAGCCTGAACATGGCACAGGACAGAACATTACAAACAGGCGAAGACAACAAAACGAGGAGCTTGTATCTCTAAAATTTAAAAAAAAAAGATTACTTTCACACTGTAGTGGTCTGTGAGGGAGCTCCAATTAGGATTTTTGAGGCCAATCACAGATCACCAATCATAGGATTGATTTATTTTTTTATTATTTACCTATTCTTAAAAACATTGTGTATTGAGTATGGAAACTGATATTACTGTATTTTTTACTATTATATTTTAGAAAATGAAAATTAGAATAAAAGCTCAACACAACATCTTGGCTAATAAATTACACTGACACCAAAAAAAAAAAACAAAAAAAACAAGATGTAGAAATTGAGGTACTTTTCAAATCCTTTATTTAGGGTCAAGGTACTTTTACGAGACATGTATGTCAGCAAGTATAAATGTACATATATGTCTCAGGTTGACTTAAATAATATAATAGCGATATTATCTTTTTCTGTGATCGTGATTTAATATTGATATTTATTATGTTTGAATGAAGTTGCCTTTACCTTAGTCTCTGACATCTGCATTCGTTAATGTGAAAAGATCATTTTAATTAAAAATTACAGCCCAAAGTTTAAGGATACACCTTTTTAATTATACAAAACTAAATCTAATTTCATCTGTTTGAGCTGTAAGCTATTTTGCCAAGACAGCTTCAATAAAAATTTGTATTATGCAACAGTTTGGTTTAGTCACCGCTTTTTCTACACAGAGATTCACGGAGTGTTAAATCATGGCCTACAGCAGGTTTATTTTCTCTCACCAGACAAGCGTTGCATAAATTGGATTTGTTCCTAAAAAACGATGATATAAAATGTTGCAGTTCCCTTTTTCTTGTCTATAATTGTTTGTTTATAATTATTCATGTATAATCGTGGCTTATTATTCTCAGCTTTTCAAAGTGAATGCGCATTTCATCAACTTGCACCACAAGCAGTCTGCTGGTGTCGTCCCAGTTGAGTTCAGGAGGTGCACGCACTCAGTGAAGGCAGAACTATGACATTTCTTTGCACTGATCATTTCTGCTCGACTCTTTGTAATCACAGTTAGAAAGCAGATTTTGCCTGTTCCTATTTTTGGCACCATTGTTTATTGTCCCTCTTAAACACCTGGTAAAACGGCCAAACAAGTGAAGCCATTTTCATGAGGCGTGGAAAAAAAACGTCTTGCGCTCTGATCGGTGTTTATAGCAACTCCTAAATCAAACTACTTTTAATGATTATCAGCCAATAAAGATCAGTTTCCGATCAATCAGAGCCAGCTTAGTAATTTGGATATAAAAAGTCAACATTCAAATCTTTCACCATCATCGCATGAATCATGTCCAAAATGTTTAGTTAAAAATTTGCACTGGGGCTCTTTAAGCCTCCAAAATTTTTCAGCCCGCGACCCCCAAAATAACAGTGCCACAGACCACATAAGCCCATTGACCCTGGAGGTGGCATATAACATTGCGCACATGCACCATTGGGCCCATGCAAACATGGGCATTAATAGACTAAAAAAGAGAAGAATAAAAGCCTAACATCCATAACATTATTTTGAAGTAATTTAAGAAAGAATCTAAGCAGAATTTATACAATAATGAGTTAAATATACAAATTTAAACTATTTTAAAAATTAATCTGTTTTTTGGAAGGTATCTTGCAACCCCGCCTCTGTGTCTTGCGACCCCTCAGGGGGTCCCAGCCCCACTTTGGGAACCACTGCTTTAAGCGAGAGTTTACTGCAGAACTCTGTTATGTATATCAGTTACTCAGGTGATTCCAAAAACACAAGCCACTCACTTTTGCTGGCACCCTGTGGAGCGTCACTCTCTAAAACATCACAATTATCTAAAAACATCCGTTCAAAACTCTTAACAGCTTCATGTGGTATAATCCATAGGTCTTTTTTTTAACTTCTTGTGTTCTAGAAAGCTACTAAAAGGCAAAGCACCTGCATTAGAAGCACTTCTCATAATTTTAAATAAAAAATCTTAAATTCAAGACATCGTAAGGTGAGTAACTGAAATACAAATCATAAATTTGGGGTGAAGTATCCCATTAATAAAAGGATAAAAACATAATCAAGTTAAACTTCAATGAATTTAGTGAAGATGTGTTTTATTATGATAGATATCATTATCTGGATATGAAATGACCTCTAACAGGATATGAGATCATATATCCCATATCACACATCACTACTGGTAGATAAACAGCCTCATCTCACCACAATGCTCCTCATCACTGTTGTCTCCGCAGTCGTCTTCGTGGTCACATTTGAAGGCCAGTGGGATGCAGGAACCCGAGGCCACACAGCGGAACTGGTTGGACGGGTCACAGGTGGTAGTGGCTAAGAGTGGAGGGGACACAAACACAATGTGTAGTTCTTTATTTAGAAAGAGTTTTTAAAAAGTGTGGCTCGATACTTACGACACTCCTGTTCATCACTCATGTCTCCGCAGTCGTTGTCACTGTCACATTTCCAGATGCTGCTGATGCAGCGGCCGTTAAAACAGCGGTACTGGTTGGGCAAACAGCTGTGCTCTGATTGGAAAAGGAAAAGAACAACCACTACTTAATCACACAAGTCTTGCAACAAAAGATCATTACAATTCTGCAGTGTGTACTTTCGTCTCACCAGTCTTGACGCAGGTGTTGTTTTGGAGCTGGTAGCCGGTGGGACACTGGCACTGCAGCTCTCCACTGGGCATGGTTACAGTCGGAGCGCCGTCGGGGCAGACACAGGTGTGCCGGTGGCCGGGCTGGGGTAGACACAGCAGGCTGCATGGCTGGTCAGCACAGGCGTTGTGACCTGGTGGACCAGAGATCCAGGACTCATTTTGAGCACTGCTACAGTGGTGTCTGAATCATTTTCAAACTCTCGGGGCATTTTTTACTTGCAATCTTCTGTTTTCACTTAAGAAAGAGTACAATGTTTGTTTTTAACTCTGTTTCAGAAACGAAGACAATGCCAGCTACTTGAAGTTGCAGTTGGGAACTTCTGCTGACATGCTAACAAGCTAACACTGCTGTAGCATGAGACTTGCTGTGGAGCAACTCCGCTGCATCCATTACCTCCAGCTCGCATTTTATTTTGTTCGTTGTCGCTCTCTCTTTAAAGTCTACTTTAATTTGAGATGAAACGATTGCAGGAAAAGTAGCAGCGGAGTAAATTGGTCTGTCTCAGCTCGAGCTCAAGCCGACTGACAGCGTGGCTCGCAGACACTCTGTTGTCACCAGAAGCGAGTCAGAGCGTAAGGGCACAAACAGCAAATCAGCTCATACCAACATCACCTGTTGCTAAGAAACGCAGAGTAGACCAGCCAATCAGAACAGAGAGTACAGAGAGCGTCACTGACTGGGCAAATAGAACGAGAGCGATGGGATTTTTACCACCCCTGAATACAGAGGCATGATGGGAAAACACAGAGATCTCGCGATACTCTCAGACCACGTCACTTACTAGCAGCTGTCTATGGGAATTATGATTTTTTTTTCTAAACAGAACACACAATAGTCATTGATGTTTACCCCAAAGTTATCAACTGGAGTTTAAAGGAAAGCTTTTATGCTTTTCTGTTTATTCTGTCCTATAAAAGTTGTTATAGTGTCAGAAACTCGTGTAAAATGATGCCGAAGTGTCACATAACGAGTACATGCATTAGAAAGTGAGCCCTGTAGGCCATTTCAGTTGGCTCTGCACACTGTGTTTTACAGCTGGGGTTTTTTTTGACTGTTTTTCCAATGACGTTAATGTGTGCTTGACATCCCTATACGGGCATGCAAGCTAGTGCACAGGCCCCCTCCCCCACTCTGCTCAGACACCACTGCACTCTGCTCTCTGCTTCAGGGATTACAGTCAGTACCTTGATCAAGATGGCTCCAATAAAGTGTTTTGTTTTTGTTTCTTTTTAGGTGAATGAAGGACAGTTAACTTTGCTAAACTTTACCAAAGAGGTGAGCACCAGACAGAAATTGAGAGCATTCCTGTTTCTTGTCGATTTATTCTGTATGGATTTATTTAATTCCTCAATTAGCACAAGAGCTGAATTAATGGCTAAACTGCTGCGACAGGCCCACACGTTGGTTTGTCCTGTTAAAGAGTGAGAAGCACGAGCTTCATTTTATCAGTGTCCTAGCTTTTTTTTTTGTGTCAGTAAAGGGGTTGTGAGTACAGCTGCATGCAGAGATGCGCATAAGGGAAAGGGGGAGGAGTAATTAACCGACAGACTGATTTGAGTGAATGCAGAAAATACAAGGAAGAGAGAGGGTGCAAAGGCGCGTCACCATTTTCCAAAGATCTTTAGACCTATAATTCAGTGTCAGTCGAGTTTAGCTGAACTGGTTACGCCCTCCTCCCACTCAACTCAGTTTTCACTGAGAATCAGTCTGGAAACAAGGCCCGTCTGAAGAACTGCAGAGATACATTTTTGACCGGATCAGTCAGCAACTAGTGGGAGTGGTTAAATTTGATGACATAGAAGTCAAACACTTGTTCACAATAGTTCAATCATGGCGGAGGCCTACGGCTTTGGTTTACCAAGCTACCAAAAACCCCTCGTTATTTAAAACGACGGAATATTAAATACAAGGAACGTTCCAACCAGATGGACAACAACCTTGGGAACATGAAATATACTGTTGTATATGATTACTACACGTAGGAACCTTTAGACGGAGTCTTTCTACCGATTTGTGTGATGCGGACACGAGACTCACGCACCCTCAGTTACAGCACGTCAGAAAATACAGTAAAAAAGCACTAAAACTGATGAAAATAGCCAACATCACAACACAATATATAAATATCAAAAAACTGTCTTTTCTGTAGCCTGCAGGCTACAGATGTTTGAACCGCTGTCTCATTAGCAGAGTTAGCAGATAGCTTCTACCTGCAGCTGTATCTACTCAATGATGATGTGATTTCTTTCAAACAAGAAACGTTTAACTGTCTCTTTCCGTGATGCATGGCGGGTCAGAATCTCTTTTTTGTGATCAACATTTTATTGAGAGAAAGTATGTAAAGATAACATTATTTCCCTCTAGCCCCCCCCCAATATATAGGAACTAACAGTTATCAAACTCCTATATTACCTCTGTTCTTCCCTTTATAGAAGATCTTGAGGTCCATGACTCCAGTTAGTCTGCCAACAATCAGCTCATTGCTCTGGGAACCAGCTTTTGGAGCTTTGAAGATCCCCATTCTGGACCAGTCGTCCCAGTACAGGTCATTCTAAAATATTGTCCAACAAAAGCCAGTGAAAAAATATTCTAGGTCAGGATTTAAACATTTCACTTATTCGAGACAAGGGATTTTAAATTGTTCACCAATTCTTCATTCAGTCTCACCTTGAAGACAGCAATGGCATATGGGTGAGGCAGCCCCTCTATAAGAACGCTCCTTCGGCCCCCGCTGAAGTCGGCCCTCTCAATGCGGTCGCTGTAGGCTTCGGTCCAGTACAGCCAGTGGTCGTCAGCTGTGATCCCGTTGGGCCAGCGGACACCCTCAGACACAATGCAGGAAACGTTGGTTCCATCCATGTAGCTCCGGTAAACACCGGCTGCTCGGTCTCCCCAGTCAGTCCAGAACATCAGACTGGTAGACACATACAGCATGAATTTAATTGGAATGTTTCAATAAATTCACTTCATTAAAAATTGCTGTATTACTTATTGTGATTTGAGGAATTATCAGCTCATGAGTTAAGTTTCGACATAGGTTTTTTTAAACTTGATTGTTGATTGTAAGAAAAAAGTCTATTTGCCACTTAATGACAAAGGTCTCAACTTCTTATAAGTGGTAAAAGGAGTTTGGCAATCTCAGTAATATGTTATATTGGAGATTTATCAAATACTTGATACAAAACTGCGCAGTGTCAGATATATAAACCCTGCCTGATCTGAGCTGCTTAGAAACAAGAGAGGCAGGACAAACTGCGAGAGACCAGACAGGAGTAAAAAAAGAGAGTGCAGTGAGACAGAAGGACGTAATTTTCTGAACAAAAAAAAAATTACTAATTTTTTTTTTTTTTTTTGGGGGGGGGGGGGGGTTAACGGCAAAAAATAAAAAACCAAA